>BQNB010103682.1:0-23982 GCA_026074375.1 Tanacetum coccineum | reverse complement strand
AACAGTCAAAATCGGGCAAGCACGGACACGAGAATCAGAAGAGTTCAAAAAGAAGCCAAAGATTCAAAGCCGAAGCCAGAAAAGTCAAGCTTCAGTCAAATCCAGTCAAAGATGGTCAATAAAAGTCAACAAAGCCCAAATCCCTAGCCCATTTTCCTTTTCTATAAACACAAGGGCCAGTTTTGCAATTGTTGAAAGTTATTTATAACCTAGAAAATAAGAAAATGAAGACAAGGGCCATATTTGCAAATTCACCAAAGTCCAATAGTTTTAACTGTCGAAAATTAGGCGCCAATCAAACGGCCACAATAGAAGCTCAAATGATTGAGGAAATGACTGGTTGAGATTGAAAGTTTGGAAAGCAAGGAAAGAGGCTAGAAGGATCCAAGGCAGTCTATAAATAGGGCCTCACTTCTCACACGCCAGATATCTAGGTTTTTTGTAATTTTTAGTCTAGCTTAAATTTCGTATTTTTCTTAAATGTAATTTTCCTTAAAATGTTTTGTAATCTCTTTTCCAAGTAATGTAATCAGTAACTTTTATTAATAAAATTTAGTTTAAATCATTTATAAGCTCTCTTTTCTTGTTATTCAAAAGCTGTCTAAATAAGCCAATATGTCTCAATAAGCTAATAAGTTCCTTTTAAGCTCTTTCAGTCTATAAGCTGAAATAGAGTTTATTGAATTCAAAATTAATCTTACTTAAACCTTAAATAAGTTTAAACTTACATTTATCATGGACCTATTTGGATATGAGCTTTTTGGAAGGGGATCTTAACTCGGAAGAGATCCCAAGGACTTTACCCCAGCTTATCTAATAAGCTAGGGAGCTTGTAGCTGCCTTAATTGGTCCTCTTATTTAGAAGTAATCTTGATATAGCTTAATATAGTTTAGGATTTAGTTTTCATTTTACTGCTTATTTTCTTAGCCATTTCAGCTGTTTAAAAAAGGAACTTTGCTTCAGCAGTACTAACAAAAGTTAGTACTGCTGAGTCTTAAGCCCCAAATTAAGCCATTTAAGTTAGGATTTAATAGCTTATCTTTTAGCATAGATTTTCATATTATTGTCTTCAAAACCTCTAAAAACAAAAATATAGTAAAATAGTATAGATCTTAGATTATTGCTTAATTAGTTGTTAAATCATGCTTATTAAAGTAGTTTTAATCTGTTAATTGTCTGGTAGTTAATACTTGTTCATTAAATTTCAACTTAAAAGCTTTTCTCAAAATCTGTCATAGTTTTCAAGAGGTGTTTGGCTTAAGTGTGTTTGACCTCTAAAAAGTCAAAGTTACTTGTGCAATGTGCTTGAGTCAGCTGAGTTTTCATTTAAGATTAGTTTTCATTTAGTTTTTATAAGTTAGAATTCAGATTTTCAAAAGATATGGCTTATTACCTTTGTTTCTACACCAGGGCAGTTTTTTGACTATCTTTTTGCTTGTGAAATTTAGATCTAAGCCCTCCTAGGCTTAGATCTTGCTTGGAGTTTGTTTAAACACTCTATTTGAGTGAGTTTTAGTGCAGTGTTTACCTTGGATACTTTGCATTTTCGTTTGACACTTGTGCAAAGTTCACCACGAGGGTTCTACAAATATGTTAGTACTGCTGATAACTTTACAACTCTAGTACTAACTAAAATCGCTGCCCAGTAATGCTTTCACAAGTTAGTACTGCTTTCACAAGTTAGTACTGCCACCTTTGGGTTAATTTTTAGTTGAGTAAAAGTAGGATTTATGATCTTAAATTCAAGATAGAAGTAATCTAGATATAGCTTGATATAGTTTAGGTTTTAGTTTTTAATCTACTGCTTATCTTCTTGTTTTTAGCTGTTAAAAAAGGGAAACTTTACATCAGCAGTACTAGTTTGTTATACTGTGATATTCAAATCTCATTTATAGCCAGTTAGTAAACTGTAGGATTTAATTAGTTATCTTTTAGCATTTTAAAGTCTAGTTATAGCTTAATATAGAATAAGTCTTAGATTACATTTTCTAGCTTATTTTCATAGCTTATTTTTGCTGTCAAAAAGTTAAAAAGCCCAAAACAGTACTTAGAAACTTTAGGATTTTAAATTTGTTAATTTAGCTTATGGGTCTAGATTTTATAGCTTAATTAGATAAATTATAAGTAGTTTAATAAGTCCTTAAAGTTTTAGAGTCTAGTTTAGCCTTTTAAGCTTTTAAGCTCATATGGATTTTGAGCTATCTTACTTATTTACTGAGTTTGCCTAGTTCATGCTCAATTTTAGTTGTTCAAAAGTACTTCTAGCTTAGATTTCTTTACATTCATAGATAAAGTACATCATAAGCTTTCTAGATCACTTTTTCTTTTTCACATTAAGCTTAATTTGAGCTTATTATAACTGTTTTGGTGTAAAAACATTGCCCAAACCCCTTGTTTTTTGTAACTGTTACTTGAAAAGCTCTTTTTAGAGCTTATCTTTGAGTTTCAGACCATAGTGCTTTTATTAAAGTTGTTCTCCCTAGCTTCCTTTACAACTTTGCTCTTTTAAGTTTTTAGTGAAAAGCACTTTTAGAATTTGAGTTTAAAATTGGACTTAGTTTGTTGTCAGGATAGGACTTCAGGGACCATTCCTGGGATTTTTCTGTTTTAGTTGTTTTCCAGTTAATCCTTGCCCGTTAAATGTTTTAGCCCGTTAGTCCTTAAGTCTTTTACACAGTTAGTCCCTAAAATTAGTTTTTAATTAGGTTATTAAGTTTTAATTAATAGTTAGGGTTAGGTTTTAATTAGTTTAATTAGATTTTAATCAAAAAGTAAAAAAAATTAGGTCTTTTATTTTTAATAAATTTCGGCACTTTTCCTTTATTTAGTGAAATTTTAGTTTACATTTTTAGGGTTAAATTTTAGTCGATTTGCTTAATAGTTGCGTTTCCGTAATTATTTAATTGTTCATTTTTTAATTCTTTCCAAATCAAATATCATTTGCTTCATTAAAATTGGAATCGACACTAAAAACGTGGTATCAAATTTCACATAGTCATTGGGGAAACGGAACCTGGGTGATCATTACTTACCCGGTTTAAAATTGTTTCTATAAATATACTCTTTGTGAGTGGAATTGTCGAGGTTTTATTGGGGTGGGGGATTTCCTTAATTTCTCTATAAGTATATTATTTTATATGTATGTAAAACTTACAATCATGAAGACACCATTTTTTTTGCCCGGGCATATCATTAGAGACGGTTGGCATCTCACGGGATGGAAAACTTTAATGTGCTTTAATGTTAATCCAAACATTTATGAAAGCCGATATGAGATTTTCTCTTCCATTTGCTATTCCCCCCATGGACAACTTATGCGGGGATGAGACAAGCAATGTGACTGTTTACCCCAAAATCAAAGCACTTCGCTTGGGAGGCACCCATGCTCTATCCATCTATCTTCCTTCTTATTTATAATGTGATGTGAGGAGGCTTGTACTCTTCCGATTCTTGTTGTTTGTGCTTGTGATTGTTTGTAGGATGGACCTAAAATTTTTGAAGACTCTCGTGTTCGTTGTTTTGTCCTGGTCCACACGAGCTTCCTAGCCTTTGCTTGCCATTAGTTTGGGGTAATCCGATATCCTAAGATTATTTTCAACTAACATTTATCTTTTAGCATACTGATAAACGGCTCTTCGAGATTTTTGTTGATTCTTTATCTATGCTTGGATTTATGCATTCGAACTTTTTGAGTTTTGTTATGGGTTTTAAGTCTTAGACTAGGGATATCATTGGGTCAATGTTTAATTTTTAGTATGAGGGTAGTTATCTTCGATATGATTTACCTACCTTTGCCCGTATGTTCTCACGTTACCCGTTTTCCACTAAAATTTTAAATTTTTAAGTATTAATTTCAGTTTATTGTTCATATATATAAAAATAAAAAATAAAAAAAATAGAAAATAGTTGACACGAATGTGGTTTTCGTTGGTGAGAATGAAAAGTAAATTTTGACACCGAGACTGTTTTATATCTTTGCTTTCTCTTAACATATTATAGATTGATTTTTGCTATTTTTTTATACAAGGGAGCTATAAAACGCAAGTCTAGCTTAAAAAAGTCAAGACTTAGCTCTATTCCTATAATTGTTTTTAAATATGCGAAGATCGATTTATTAGAGTTGAGATTGTTGCCAGTCTATGTGACTTGTTAAAGTGCGATCTTAATTCGTTAGGCTAAGTATTCCGAGGTTTCTTTATAGAAAAATTTAAATTGTGAGAAACAAGAGAGATAGAGTAGTTGAGATTATAAGTTTTGCTTAAACATAAAATAGTTGGATCTCTTTAGAGCTCATAGAGGTTAATTTTGGCTTTTTGCTCCCACTAGCTTAATAAACATTATATAATTGTTGAATAAATAAAGTTACTTTAGGTTTTTGCGATTCTTAGTTTAGATCACTTCGTAGAGATTCCTTCTGGTGAAAGTAAGGTACACATCGAGGTTTTGTCAGTGTTGTGGGGAAATAGGCTACCGATTCTTGACGGCTCGCTACCGTTGTCTAGGTAGTTAAAAGACCACAGGACTTGAAATTTGGCTAATAACAATAATAGTTTTGTAAAAAAACAAAGCCGAAATAAGACCACTGCCTCTTGCTGGCTCACAACCGATGTGGCAGTCTTCAAAATAAGGCACATAGTAATAATAATCCAAGACTGATAAAAGTTTGCTGCATCTTTCTGGCTCACAACCGATGTTGCAGCCTTCTAAAAGGATGAGGAAATCACCGAGGTCGAGATAAGACTCCTGTTCCATGGTCGGCTCGCATACTGATGTGGCAGTTGTTAAAAGGACCGAGGTTTAATAATGTTGCAATAATAATAATAATAATAAAGCCAAATTTCAACTTCGGGGTTATCTAAAAAGGATAACCCCTAAATCATGCGAAATTAGAACCTTAATGTGGACCTTTTTCTCACCATATCGTCTCTTTAGGAAAGGATTTCAAACTAATTATGGTCTAAACCGGGTTTACATTATGTGAATAAGTCATTAATATATTTGTCGCCAATAATAAGAATAAAACCTTTAGAAGATTTAGGAATAAGGGAGCGAAAAATAGCTATGCATACACAATTAGCATTTATGAGTAGTGTTAGCATCTTAACTTGTATTTAATAATGATTTCGTTTTTAAGCTTGGTTTGGGGGCAGGTGAAAAATCAAGGACGATGAATTTATCCTTTTAGTGTTTGTTGTTCCGTGAAGTTATGATATGTATAAATGATAATAATAAATGCATAAAAATGGTAAAACGGGGAGCTTTTCAAAACTAGTGATTTCTTACTCCCCTTAGATAAATACTTAGCTACTTTTCGTGGTAATTAGTCTAAGGGGGTGGAATTTTTTGGTTTTCTAAGTGTGTTTATAACATTGCGTGTGAACACAGCAATAACTTAGTATGGGGGATTTTTGATATGTGTTTAATCACATATCATTTTATCTTATTAAAATGACCCTAAATGACCTAAAACAGATGAAAATTACATTGTATATGTGTGTTTTGTAATTTGTATTGTGCAGGTAACGGATATGACAAAAATAGACAAAAATAAGGCAAAACGGACAAAACCGAGCACGGGATTGGAAAGAGTGCGAAAAACCGAAGCCGAAGGCGTACCCATCTTTTACGAACCAACCCGGACCCATTTTATTAGGCCGGGTCAGCCCAAGATTGATACTATACAAATCCTAAGCCTAAAATATCACAAATCCAAGTCCATTTATCCTATATCCTATTCTTGGCCCAAAATAATAATCAAACACCCAAACCAATTTTAATCCCGATTCCAAGACTTATAAAACTCGAGTCAAGTTAAAAATAATAAACAAAAGTTTTACTATTCACCTTCCACTTTTTCCCTCCCATTTTACTTTCACCCCTGAACACTCGCAAGAGTAAATCCTTCTCCACGCCATATCACCACACACATCTTTCACTGCAAGAAGCCTTATTTTTTACACCACTAACACCATCCATATCCACGCTGGCAATCCCACACAACCCCATTGGCTAATCAACCGTGTATGCAATCTAACGACTCAAATGATGAGGATAATGAGGCGGTTATGATTGGATGGCTATGATTAAAAGAAGAGGACACTCCTGGAAGGCTAGAAGGTTCCCTTACCCTCTATAAATAGAGGCTCAGATCACACAGAAATGGCAAGTAGTGTAGGAGTAGTTTAGTTTAGCTTAATTAGTAATTTTTAGCTTATTTTCTATTTATTGTCTTTAGATAATGTAATTTCTTCTTTTAAGCTTGTAACCTTTTCAAATTATTAATAAAATTCAGTTACCTTTATAATTGTGTTTTGATTTCTGTTTTAACTAATAAGCAATTGTTCTTAATATGTTTTGAATTTATTTTAAAAAGCTCAAATAAGCTTATTACTTTCTAAGCTAAACACTTATTAAGTTAAGCTTGATTTAAGCTTAACTTAATAAGCTCAGTCTCAAAAATTCACTTGAATAAGCCATTTGGAAGATAATAAGCTAGCTTGTAGAATAGATCATTTGGGCTTATAGGGCTTATTCTTAGCTTATTAATAAGCTAGCTTGTAGAATAGATCATTTGAGCATTTCAATCCTTGTTTAGAGCAGAGGATTAAGGTACAATATCTTATTTCACATTTTAGCTTGTTTTACTGTTTTGCTTATTTTCTGCTTATTTGTGCTTAACTCTGCTTTAATTATGCTTATTCTGTCTTTAAATAGCTTATTGCATTTAGTTTAAAGCATTTCATGTTTTGTTGTTAGCTTTTACTAAAAATTGTTTAGAAAAATCAAAAATATGCTTTTTAGGATAGCTTATCATTTAGTGCTTATTTCCATAAAGTTTTTGCTTATTTATCTTTTCTATGCTTAATGCTTGATCTGCTTTATCAATTTGATGCTTATTAAGTCTGTTTAAGCTTAAAAATAGGAATTTAACATCTTAAAGGGGTGTTTGGCACAAGCTGTTTTAACTTAGTTAAAACTGCTTGTGTGGCTTTTAGTAGTCAAGTCAATTTGTTTAAGCTTTAATTAGGTCTAGGATTAGTTTTTATAAAGTTAGATTAGTTAAAATTAAGTTTTAATGGTTATTATAATAAAAGTTTAAGCCTGCAAGTCCAATGTTTTTTTTATCAGCTTATTTGGTTAAGTTCATAAAAGTATACTTGAATGATGGTTTTTGTGTTCAAAATGAGTTTTAAAAGCATAAGTTTACATCTGTTTTAAGTATTTGAACCTTGGAAAACCTTTGTTTTAGTGTTTTGGGTTAGATTTGTCAAAATAGGCTAGTTTAGTTTAGATATAAGTACCCTTTATTGCAGATGATTCAAGGGAGAAATTTAGCTTTAATTTGATGAAAGTGGATTATTTTCAGCTTATTGCAATCTAATCTAAACTTTTTTTAATTTGTTTAAATCCAGCTTATTAGTATAGCTTAAGTCTAGTTCTTAATCTGTTTCTAACTTTTCAGCTTTTTCCTTAGCTTATTGAGCCTTTATTTTAACCTTAAAAGCTGTCAGATGTCCTTTTGGTATTGGTTTTAAGCAATTTGTCTTTTGGCTTGTTAAAGTGCTTTTTAGCCTATCTTGTCTGCTCATTTTTAGTCTCGGTGCCATATGTCCCTTGATTGGTATTGGTTTTAAGCAATTTGTCTTTTAGCTTGTTCACGCTGATGCAGAGATTTATCTGCCACAATCTTGGTCTGCAATTTTTAGTCTTCACACACACACACACACAGTCTAAGAGTATACAGAACTCGGGGGGAGCGAGGAGGGGGGGCAGCGCACATTATGTCTGTCGCTTTTTGCTTATTGAGTCCTAAAATGTCTATAAAAGTTAGCTTAAATTCACCTTTTTGCTTAAAAGCTAATCTCCCTTTTTGATTAAGCTTTTTATAGCTTACTGTTTAGTTCTGTTAAAAAGCCCTTCATTAAAAGTTCTTATTTTAGCTATACTTACCCTTGGTGTGAAAGATAGAGAAATAAAAAAAAAAAAAGGGTGTAAATAGAAGAAGAGAGGCCACAAGTTTCCGAGACTTTTTCTGTTGACTCTCCGATGTTTTAGACGGGGCGGGCACCGCTAGCATACCGGTTATCACAAACACCACACAGCGCCTTATTGAAATGGAGTGTATTTGTAAGTAACACTAATAACGTATATATATCAGGTATCATCCACATGAAGGCGGGCGGGGAAAAAGATACCAACTCTCTGGGGGACTTTTGTCATTTAATTCATTGGCAACATTTAATTAATATATTACTTTATTCTAGTTTAAGCTTATTTGCCTATATTTTCTTTAATAACTGCTTATTCGTTTCATCTTAATTTTCTCCCCATTTTATTTTTCTTAAGTTTATATTTGTTCAAAGTACTGTTTATAAATTTTTAAGATTTTTATAAATTAGTTTAATATTTTTTATATAAATTTTCGGTTAAAACTGTTTTAAATTCATAATAAATAAAATAAAAGTCAAAAAAATATAATTCTTTTTTCTAAAATTATTTTTAGTCATTTAGGATTTATAAAAAATAAAAAACATTTTTAGGGTTAAATTTTGATTTACTTGCTTAAATGTCGCGTTTTTAAATTCCCGTTAACGTTTTTCGTTTTAATCATTAGTTGCCTTAATTGTTTACTTGCTTTTTCTTGCTTCCCTTTGCGTTTTTAGAATTAGAAATAAAAAACAAATATACTTGGTATGCAAGCATCAAACAAAATACTTCCGTGAATTTCAAATTCACTTCTCGTCGAGATACGACACTCGGGATATATACTATTGTTTGTCCTCAAGCAATTTCATATTAAACGGGAAACTCTCTATACTATAATTAATTTGAGATATTTAGGATATATATTTTATTATATATAGACTATTTGGATCAAATCAGGTATCAATACGGCGTATCCTGGGGAATGGATACGGCGTATCGACTTTCTGTACAGTTTTAGGTTTATATTTCGAGTCTAACCAATGAATACACGGAGATAGAATTGCATTTGTTTTCTGAGAATTTATACAGGACCTTTGGGAAGTTATTGACAAAGTTGGTTAAAGTATCTACAAGTCTGAAGTGTTGGAGTCTTGAAACATCAAGACGGTTGTTCAACACACGATCTTGCTCAATAAAGCTACATAGAGAATCACTACCAAGCAAATATCAGGGGAGTTTCTCATTCTAATTCTTTTTAAATTTATGTATTTAATGTTTTATACATACAACGAGGATGTTGTATAATTTAAGTGGGGGGTGGAATTAGAATGTTTACTTGTTCTATTTTTCACACTAAAATGCTTAAATTATGCTCAAATTTAAAAAAATTCAAGCATACTTTTGTGAAATTACATGTTACATAACCCGCACACAACAACCCTTGTTAGATATTGTGAGGATTTTGCCAATCCGTTTCTAAATGTTTACCCAAATTCCACAAAATATGAGTGTGCCAGTGATGTTGTAGACTTTAGAACTTTGCTTGGTATATCACTCGAGACCACAGTGATGAGTACTATGAATTTAGAATGAGTAACTTGTTTAAATTGGAAAATTTTAGGATTACACCCAAATCTCCTTTACATGTTGCTTATTAACTAACTACACTAGTTAGTTAACCTCCCATTTAAACCCCTTTCCACTCTCATCTTTAGAGTGAAGATCCACTAGAATAACCCATAAAGCCAATCCATTAGGAATTACACCAACTATTTGTTTTGTTACACCCTTACACCTTAACCTACCCTGTTAGATTAAGTTTAATTTACAGTTGCTAGTTGCTTAAAGTGTAAAGTTTGTATTTCCCGAGTCTTTGGAATGGGGGGACGCTAGGGGGGCTGGGGCTTTAGATTTAAGGTTTATTTTATGATGGTGCGGGAGTTCTGAATAAGTTGTAAGTTTGTATTTCCCGAGTGCTTTTTCATGTTTATATCTTTGGGTTCGGTTGGAAATGTGGCAAATTGCAATTGGGAATTGTATATATTGGGGGTGTGAGTCGAAACTCATGTTTTTTTACTATCCGGTCACAATTACTTTTGTGTAGAGGTTCCCTAAGAACGAAGAACTGATCGAATTGATCCGGAGGTGTATGTAGTGATTTGCAGAGGAAATGGGAAACTACATCCGAGGATTGTGAAGTTTAGATGAGCAAAGAATATCAAAAAAGGAGAAAATGATAGCGAGTGGGGGAAAGAGAGGTTAGAATAGTTTGGAAGATAATCGTTTCACAACTACCGAAGGAATTACACGAAGGATCGATTATTCATGATATGGCTAAAAAAAATCACATTAGAGTATTGTATAGAGTGAAGATATCGCCACTTTGACTTGTAGAGTAATTAAAGTTTGGATGATTGGGGGAGGAGTTACCCGATACGGGAACACCACTTAGTTGTTGTTTTTGGATCTATGATTCAAGATGTTGTAAATATATTGTCTTAATCATGGTGAGCAGTCAGGGGAGAAAATGTGTCTAGCCACCGAACTTTAGGCTTAATCTATTTGTTTCTGATTTTATTAACAATAATTTACATCCCTCTCACGCTTGATGATTACCGCTGGATTTTACGGCGAATGAAAGACTTGTTGAGCGTGCATGTCTATTCTGTCGTTACGACCATGTATGCATGTCTTAGCTGCCTCGTTGGTTTACGACTAAAGGTGAAAGTTAGAAGGTTCCTACCCTATATCATTCTTCATCCTAACCGTTGGTTAAATTCGAATGAGGATGTGATCGAACACACATGTCTATTCCGTTGTTACGGCCATGTATGTGTGCTTCATCTGCGTTGTTGGAGTGGTAGTTCTGGTGAAAGATTAGAGAATGATCAAACCGTACGCCTTTCCATACAAAACCCATATTTACCTCTATAAAGTTGTTACTCCTTAGCTTTAATGGTGGAGATGTGTATCCTTGCCAAGCTTATGATAGAATACTTGTCACGACCTAGCAATTGAGCGAATTATACCACATAGATTAGTTGAGTGATTTGAGTGTTTTCATCTTCCTTTTTCGTAAGGTGTTTGGTTGTGTACTTGTAATAGATCAAATAAATGCTTTAAACTAAAAATATCCTTAGGGATACATTTTTATAAACTTCTAAAGGCTACTTGAGGACAAGTAGAATTCAAGTGGGGGGATATTTGATGACATCACATAACATCTATTTTATAGCATCATTTATCCCATGTAGTTAACCCATTTTGTATAATTATTGCAAGGAATTGTTACTTAATCGTTTGTATTTGAGAATTGTAGTAATTATGGAGTACTTGGTGAAGATTAGCTAAAAGGCACGCATTTTGGAGCATAAATTAAGAGTTCGAGAAAGTCTACTAATCTGACAGCAAATACGCCATATTATTCTAGACCTATACGACGTATCCAAGACTTTGACGAATCCAAAGACCATTGACTGACTTTGAAGAATACGTTGTATCCACATCAATATATACGTCGTATATTTTACTTTGTTCAAATATTAAGAAAAGCACACTTTCAGCCAATACTCCGTACCCAAGAAGCTCGATGCGTCGTACCCAAGATGTACAAAACACCGTATCGAAGGAGCTCAATACGCTGTACCCAATATGTCCGGTACGCCGTATCGAGGAGGTCCGATACGCCGTATCCAGGAGGTCCCATATGCCGTATCCATATCAGCTCAAGAAAATTCTGGAATATTTTATTCTTGGAGCCCACGCCAAGTCATCTAATACGTTGTATTGAGCTTATCAATACGCCATATCGTACCAAATTCCAGACCACTATATATAGACGACCCTAAACTCATTTTTAGGCATGCAAGTGAATCCCTAAACCACCAAGTCAGTTAAGAGACGAATAAAGGAGCCTAGAAGGTCAAAAAAGAGCCTCAAGATCATAGGAAAACTCTTGTAATCTTCGTGCAACCAAATACACATTCGATTAAGGTTTTTTATTTTAATCATTCATATATCAAACCATGTGTATTTTTACAATGACTATCAGCTGATACCTTTAGGTATCAGCCATGTTTACGAAGATCTAATGTTTGGTTTGTTTATCTTGATTGCTTAATTTATCATTGATTGTTGTTTATGTTTATCAATTTATATTTGTTTATGTGCTTAAGTATGCGAACTATCATTCAACTAGGTCTAGTCCTACATATTTAATGCGCTGCAACTTCGATGTTGTTTGGGCGTAGGCTAAGAGTCCGGGATAGCTCTCCATATTAGAATTTATATATCTAGAATCATAAGTTCACAAATATTGACCTATCCTTACCTTTAGTTTAGTGTGCTTAGTTGAGCCATAAGGCGAACTTAGTATCAACGAGTACGTTCTTATTCCATTGGTAAGGACTCAGATAGTAGACTACTAGTATATAAAGAGTCGTTAAGCAGTAAGTGGGTAAAGTCTTCATGAGCTAGGGTTTAGTAAGAGCACCATTACTAATCTCCTAAGATAGATTATAATCAACAAATGATTGCTTTATGCGGATGCGTCTAATTGTGACAGGATTAACATGTCTGGGTCTTAGGAAGAAGTACCGCCTAAGTCTAGGAATGATATGCCCCTTCAAGATAAGACAATCATTGCACTGATAAATAAACCTGCATTTTATCAGATTATTCATGATTGATACGTTTCCCTTACATTAGTTCTCGACCGCTTCTCTATCATTTGTTTGTCTTCTTGTGTGTGTTTATTGCTTTACGTGTCATCAAAACCTTAGGTTAGATAACTAAACCTCGTGCCAGTCTCTCAGGCTGAAACCCCCCTTATCATTAGATTAGGTCTAACTTAGGTCTTGCATAATTAGATTAATTAAGGTTTAACTTAGATAACTAAAATACTGATAGATTATATATTAACGCTCTCGCTCTTAGTGATCGACACCCTACTTACCAACAAAGCTACATCTGACCGGGTACACTGCCCGTTAAAGTGTTGTTTTTAGGTATAGTCGGTATAAAATATATAGTGAAACTCAATACATAAATAACACTTACACAACGACACATCACCAATCGTATCTTATTTGCTGATGTATTAATAAATGACTCAGATACAAGCATTGAAACTCATCCAAGCACTCACCCCTTTCAAACAAGCTTTGATGATACTCATCCAAGCACTGAAACTCATCCACGCACTCACCCCTTTTAGACAAGTGCTGATGATACTCATCCAAGAACTAAAACATTGAAGACAAACTCTGATGATAATTGGGAAAGAAAAAAGCAGTTACAAAAGTTACCTCAAAGTTTACAAGTAGTTCAAAACCACAGATGTGTAAGTGGTATTTGTCAACCAGTTCTGATGAGGATTCTACAACCAATGAGGACTCAAGTTATAATGACCACATGACAATTTTTAAAGGTAAAATAGGGTCAAGCTCCAAACATTTAAAAGCTAAAACAAGGTCAAGCTCCAAATATCTTACAGCTAGTGCAGGGTCCAAAACTCTTCTTGTTCCAACTAAAAGGCCACCTATAATAAAGAATTTCATTTTAGACCTTGCAGCAGTGAGTACTTACGCTAAAATTCTTAATAAGGAATAAGAAAACCTAAATATGATGTAGCATTAAGTGCAGATGTTGCTAGAAATGGGAAAAGGAAGATGGTGATAGAGCATGTTGTGTGTGTTCATCTTTTGGATAGTTGAAAAAACATGTAGCTTTAAGTTTGTTCTGTGCGGGTCTTGTGACCGTTACAATTGTTTAGCTCTGCATTTTTCATATGGTACAGTGTAGAGGAAGTGTGTTTTTTAGTTATATACTATGTGTATTTGCTACCTTTAAACTTTAGTAAGTTATACAAATACCATTTGCGGGTAATAGAATTACCAATTGAATTTTTAGGTGGCGTTTGGTACTGCATTTACATTTATAATTTTTGGGTGTACTTGGAAACTACTTATCAAGCTTCATGTAAGACTGCATTTGCAGACTCAGTGTAAGACTGCATACAGCTACAATATTATCAGGACTCATGAAAGTAAAACCGAAGGAAAAACCTATAACTCCCATATAAAGATGCTTTCTTATCCTTAATCTCATCATCCAAACACCCCTTTAACTCCCATGTATCTACCTTCTAATTAATCCTCCACACTTTAGCAACTTCTCTAATATTTCCAAACCATTTAATCTTTAAACAAGTAGTTTTTCCCTAGTATGATCAACAATCTCCTTAAGTACTTCATATCAATCTCTATTGCGATTTTGAAATATTCCATGATTTATTTCCCTCCAAATACCATAAACTACAGCAGGTAACACCATTCTTCTGACAATGCTCCAAATATGGTTCCCATTTGAAAGCATGCTCAATTGCATAATAGTATAGCAACATGTAAAGAAAAGATGTTCATGCAAATCATGTTCAGTCTTCCAAATTGAACAAAAGAAAATATGTTTGGTAACTACTTAAAAACAACACCATCATATAAATAACCAAAACAGGCATTTCATTTCATTTTAACAAGCAAATACAACAACAACAACAATTAAAAAAACAGTTTAGGATCCTATTATAATAGTCAAGTTACAATACCACCAACACCACTACCATTTCCAATAATTGTATCCTTGTGGAAAAGCTTAACCAAGTTTCTCCTTGTAATGTTAAGATAATGGAGTGATGGTTTAGGATTAAACAACAAAACATTATGAAGTATCAAGGCAGCTCTTGGAGGTATAGCCTTGCCATAACCCCCTTCTGCAAGGACTTTGTAATGTATTGTACCAGAAAGTGTGCCCAAAAGGTATTTGACTATTACTGTTAGATAACCTAACGAATTTGGACTACAAGACTTGATTATCACAATCATCTGGTCAAGCTTCTGTGGAAACTAAAATGGAGGGGGGTTGAATAGTTTACCCGTTAATTAGTATTTTAAAAGTTTGCTTATAAAAATCCTAGATTCGAGTTTATATGATATCAACCAACAATATGTAGGAACAATATATCTAATTATAAACAACATAAATACAATTAAACTATATCTACGAAATACGAAAGACTATATAAATGTAGAGAGATAGAACAATCAAACCACAACATCAAGAATTATAGTGGTTCGGCTACAAAGCTCTTCTTCACCTACTCAACTTCCCAAGTATCCGACTCGAGATTTCACTATGACAACAAGCTCTCTTTAGGCGGAGAAAACTGCTACATGTCGCTTATACCAATTTTCGACATTAAGCTAAATGTCTAGTCTTAATCTTAGCTAGAACCAATCTACCATTTCACAAATGTATTTTAAGGACTAAAATACTAATTGACACACAATCAACACTTTCGGATTTATACACTATTCGATCTACACAACTACACAAGACTGAAAATATAGAGATCAAATCTAAAAGAAGTGATGTGTGTTTTTGCAAGCTTTAAATTTATAATAACTAGAAATACTAATTTTGACTAAAAACACATCATTCGGGGAAGTATACCATATTTGAGTGTAATATAGTTTATGGTAAGTACAGGTCGTTCCACGGGATTTGTAGCAATTCACATATTGTTTATCAAGTAACAAAGCCAATTGATTGTCACAGATCAATTAGCCTAAACGTGTGTATAAAGCAAAGCAAGTAACAAGGCATGATCCACATAACATAATACATAGAGATAGAGTAAGACTTTATGTAAACAAAGCATACAAGTCATATATGACGGGTAATCATAATAACAAGTATATCTACCATGATAACATAGGATCCTTTCGGCCTATATACTACATCATCACGAGTGCATTAGGAATGGTTTATATCATATATTCATACATATGAATTCCTCCCAACCCAGTCGGTCAACATAAGGAAGGGTCTTAAACATTATTCCACTTGGGTTGTTTATCAATTTACCACACAATTCTCACAAGTATGATATTGACACGCCATAGGCAAATAGTTAAAAATATATCAAGACCATTAACGCTTTCGGCCTATTTCAATTGCAATGATATACCAATAGATAAACAATGATCCAAGCAAAGATAACATCAAATTCATTAACATATATATTCACAATTCAAAGCAAAATCATCCAATTATTATATCATGTTTCACATATTGCCAAAACAAATGAGTAACACTACATCATAACCAAACCAATAACTAATTGGTCCCACAAACAACCAATATCCGAACCTCCTAGAATAACCCCAAGGGCTGTCACTACCCTGCTGGAAATCAACAACACATCGCCAAATGGTGTGTTTGCTAACAAGTTTAATATAGTAAAGGAGCTAGAGATTTGGTGTGAATCGTCTAACCCTTATGGTATAGTGTGTTTAGATTCTGCAAATGTGGTGTTTAAGGTCTGGAAATGGTGGTAAACCAGTGGTAATTCATGGTGGTAGTGGTGTTTAGAGTGGTTGTGATATGGTGGTGTAAAGGGGTGTTTGGATCATAGGATCCAAGGATCCTCACCACTTCTTCCTCCTCACCAAAGTCTCAAATGAAGTTGTGTGTGTTAGATATGAAGTTCCCTGGCACATATGGGGGTATTTATAGACTAACAAATATTTGGGGCACCAAGTTGGGGGTGTATGTGGTCGGATTTGGGGCTAAGTTCGCGTATTAATTGCATCAGACAGAAAGTGCGGCGCACATTTTATTTTGTGAGGCGTACTTTGGTGATGGTGAAAAGTGCGCCGCACTTATTTGAAAGTGCGGTGGTTTTTTTTTTTTGCATTTTTTAGGGCCAAATTCACGAATTTAATGCTGCAGACTGAAAGTGCGATGCACATTTTTATTTGTGTGCCGTACTTGGGATTTTGTGAAAAGTGCGCCCCACTTTTCTGGAAGTGCGGCGGTTTTGATGCCTTTTCATTTCTTGGACCAAAAACCAAAGTTGTAGAGAATTCTTTCCCGGGCGCGTGGCCGCAAGAATCGCGTCAAACGAAGTTCGTATGCTCAAGTTATGGCCAAAATTAGCTTTTGGACCAAAAATCAAAGTTGAAGATAATTCTTTCCCGGTCGCGTGGCCGCCAGAATCGCGTCAATCCGAGTTCGTATGCTTAATTTATGGCCAAAATAGTAGACATGTGTCGGGATATCTTTAACTTGAGTTGTTTCTTAGTTTAAGCTTCAATTCTTCATGTTTTCTTTCATTTTCTTCCACGACATGTCTCACGAACCTATAATAGCTAATGTAGTCTATTAAGTATTGAAATTTCTTATAATTAACCAATAAATATATATAAAAACATAGATAACGCATATAGAAATATGTATAAAATGCGCGTTATCAAATCCCCCCACACTTAAACTTTGCTTGCCCTCAAGCAAATCTAAGAAAATAAATTTAGAAACAAGGTTCTAGGTGAAAAAATAAGGGAAAATCTAAAATTTTAAAATTTATGAATATATCAAAAACATTGTTGGTTTTATTATAAATAAGCGCAAAAGGTGCAAACACCCACCACACTTAAGGGTTTGCTTGTCCTCAAGCAAAAGAAAGAAAGAAACAAGCTTTACAAAACAAAATTAGAATTATGAAAAATATTTTTTGATTTTTAATATGTGAAAACCAAGACGTTTGACAATACCCAATGATCTTCAAGCTGTAATAACATGACTAAGCACCTCACCAATAAGGACAAGTATAATTCACTCAAACACTTGTATGTGATGTAATGGAGGGTAAAAGGGAAATGACACTCAATTACTCAAACATGATTCATTAAGTTACCATAGGCTAGTACAAGAAACAGAACTGCACTGACGTGGCGTAAGCGCGAGGTAAAATTATCAAAAGAGGACTTTTAGTCGGGTTATAACATTAGGCTAAGTGTTTATAAGGGCATGGATAAGGCATGGGAAATATATACTAGAATTGGTTTTATAATATACATGTCGACAAGTCCAAGAAACTCATTATGCTAGTTACTAAATATACTACAAACATGAGAGATTATCGGACAACAAAACCTCAAACTCGTACAAATGATATAACAATATGCCTCACATCAACTTTTATTCATACTTTATGTTAGGAATCCAAAAAAGGATCGGTCACTCTACGTATTTTACGTTTCTAGCTCGTAGTCCACAAAGTATTATTTAGTAAGCTAACCGGGCCAAAGCATAGAAAGCCCATGGCAAGCCCATGGAAAGCCCGGTTTATCCTTTGTATAAAAGCCCTCTCCACACATGGAGAGGGTGTTAGTTGAATCATGTTACACACACAAAATAGTGTGTTTTTCATATGTTTCTCCATTCTATATCTCTCTCTCTAGCTTTCTCTCTCTAGTTCATATTTGTGTGAAATTTACAACAAGAACAACAACATTACCCAATCCCGTCATGGCAGGGTATTGCGGAGGTGAAATGCAGACAGATCATACCCTTACCCTTGGAAACCCGCGGTTAGGGAGACTGCTTCCAGGTAGACCTCTGGCTAAGAGAAGGAAAAAGAAAGGGTCGGGCACACACGCCTCACGCACGCCCACACACACACACACACACACACACTCGCACTCTCACACACACATACGCACATACACACCACACGCACAACACCACACGCACAAAAACACCCACACACACCACATATATATAAATATTTGTGCAAGCTAGATAAATGGAACAAGGCATGCGAAGGCAAGAAAACAAGATAAATAACGGGCAACAAAACACATTGAAAATAAACACATAGAAAGAACGGCGAAGGCAAACAAGCATACGACACAATGCACCAAAAACCAAACAATAAAAGGCCACGGGAGAAACATAAGAAAGAGCGACCATAAACAGGAAGGCATACATAAGTAACAGACCACAAAGAAAAAGCTAAGGGAAGCTAAAACCAAGGGCAAAGCAAAAGGAGGGAAAGAGGGCTCCTACCCGCCCTAAGGGAGACTAGCCTAAGAAAGAAACTAAAGGGAGCAAAACCTAAGGGCAATGCAAAAAAGGGAAAAAGGGCTCCTATACACTACAAGGCACACTGGCTATGAAACGCACAAACCTAAAAGGCGCAAGGTAAAGCTACTACTAAGCTCCTACAACCTATAAAGCAAGACCTAATCAATGTCCTAAAACTCCTACCTACTAGTCCTAATTCTATCTCTCCAAGTGTTCCTATCAGAGGTCATGTCCTCAGACAAGCGAAGCTCTTTCATGTCCTGTTTAAGTCTATCTTCCCATCTAAGTTTAGGTCTGCCCCTTCTCCTCGAGCCGTCGACAAATAAGGCTTCAACTCTCCTAACTGGTGCAGTTTGTGGTCTCCTCTTGAGGTGTCCAAACCATCTCAACCTTCCTTCCTTCGTCTTGTCGATTATAGAATCGACCTCAAGTTTTGCTTTGAAAACTCCATTCGGTATCATGTCAACCGTAGATTTGCTACAAGTCCGCCTCAACATTCTTAATTCCGCCACTTCCACCTTGTTTTCTTGAGCCTTTGTGATCGGCCAACACTCTGAGCCATATAGCATAGCTGGTCTAATCGCGACCCTATAAAATTTTCCCTTAAGCTTTAAGGGAATTCTCCTATCACATAGGACTCCTAAGGATGCCCTCTATTTTACCCAACCTACTCTAATGCGATGAGCAACATCATCGTCTACTCTTCCTGATCTATGAAACACCAAACCCAGATATCTGAAAGACTCCTTTGGTTGAAGGATCCGGTCTCCGATACGAGTCTCCGCCTCTTGGTGGACAACCTCGTACGTACCAAAATCACATTTAAGGTGTTCTGTCTTGTCTCGGCTTATCCTTAGGCCCTTGTCCTTTAGAGCCTTCCTCCACTTCTCAAGTCTGCTGTTTAACCCTTCCGCCAATTCTGCAATCAACACAATATCATCTGTAAATATCATGCACCAAGGGACGTCCTCTTGTATCCCCCGCGAAATCTCATCTAATATTAAGGTGAAGAGGTATGGGCTAATGGCTGAGCCCTGATGTAGACCTACTTCTACAGGGAAAAACTCTGTGTCCCCCACTGAGGTCCGTACGCGGGTCTTCGCCCCCTCGTACATATCTCTTAAGACTTTTAAGTATCTCCTTGGTGCTCCCTTGTCTATTAAGGTTCACCAAACCAACTCATGCGGTATACAATCATAGGCCTTTTCTAGGTCTATGAAAGCCATATGCAAGTCTCTTTGTCTTTCCCTATACTTCTCCATAAGGCTTCTAAGAAGGTGAATAGCCTCGGTCGTAGACCTTCCCGGCATAAACCCAAATTGGTTCTCTGTCACCCTCGTCTCCCTTCTTAGCCTTCTCTCTATAACTCTCTCCCAAAGCTTCATGGTGTGGATAAGGAGCTTGATACCCCTATAGTTGCCACATGCTTGCACGTCGCCCTTGTTCTTGTAAATGGGAATGACTTCACTGAGCCTTCACTCGTCAGGCATCTTTGCACTTGAAAAGATATTGTTGAAAAGGCAAGTCAACCACTTTACCCTGTCGTCTTTCAGACACTTCCTGGCTTCAATAGGAATCTGGTCCGGGCCTACGACCTTCTTTCTCCCCATCTTCTGCAATGCAATCCATACTTCCTGTTGGTTGATCCTGGAGTAGTAGCAGTATTGAGGCAAAAGTGGGCTTGAGCTCCCAACTTCACTTCCTTCAGGTCTACTCTCATTGAAAAGAGAGCAGAAATACTCTCCCCATCTTTTCCTAATATCTTTTTCCCTCACAATGGTTCGACCTCCTTCATCTTTGATATATCTCTCGTTTCCTAGATCCCATTTTCTTCTCTCCCGGGCTTTAGCAATCTTGTATATATCATTTGCCCCCTCTTTGGAGTCCAGTTTCTTATACAAGTCTTCGTATGCTTTGTCTTTCGCTCGGGCTACCGCTATTTTCGCTTCTCTTTTAGCTAATTTATACCTTTTCGTAGCCGAGTCTATGCCCTCAAGATTGCCCTCGCGACACGAAAGGAGTTCTTTGAACCTAGATTGTTTCGCCGCTACTTTAGTTTGCACCTCTTCACTAAACCACCAGGATTCCCTATGTGTTGAATGAGTTCTAGCTGACTCACTAACCACACCTAAGGAGTCCCTTGCCACATCTTTGATAGTGTGGGCAAGGGTGTTCCACATCTGTTCAGCACTACTTGTAGACATGTCCTCCTCCAAAGCCGAAAGTTTCTCTGATACTGTAGCTTTAAAAGTCTCTGCCACATCTCCCTTCAAGTTTTTCCACAGAATCCTCGCCCTCCCTGTCGCCTCCCTCCTGTGTCGTTGTCTCTCGAAAAGAACATCCAAGGTTACCAACCTATGTTGAGATGAGCATGCCTCACTAGGGAAGGCCCTGCAGTCCTTGCACGTTCTAAGGTCACCTCTGCGTACTAGCAGAAAGTCAATTTGGGTGTTGTGACTCCCACTCTGGAAGGTAATTAAGTGGGCTTCCCTCTTCTTGAAGAAAGAGTTCGCTACTACCAGGTCGTGTGCGGTGGCAAACTCCAAAATCGCACGCCCTTCCTCATTCCTAGCTCCAAAGCCAAAACCTCCATGTACCCCCGCGTATCCATCCGCAGCGGATCCGATATGGCCGTTTAAATCGCCCCCGATAAAAAGATGTTGGTTAGTCGGGCACTCCCTCACAATCTCGTCCAGATCGTCCCAAAATTTCTTCTTTATTGCATCGCTAAGGCCCACCTGCGGAGCGTAGGCGCTGATTACGTTAACGGTCTCCCCTTCGATAACCACTGATAACGCCATAATCCTATCGCCGCACCTGCTCACTTGCACGACATTATCCTTAAGTCTCGCGGTTAAAATAACTCCTACCCCGTTTCTCCCAGAGCTAGAGCCCGAATACCACAGCTTGTATCTTGTGTTGAAAACTATTAAACAATTTTTTTCTCACGTCACAAAGTGTGTAACAAACTATGTTGGATATATATATATATTTTTTCTCGTCATATTTTGGTGGGCTGTTTGTTCTTTTATGGGCCTTGTGACTTAATCTTGAACGAAAAACAAATCCGCATATCTGTTTGGAAAAGCTACAAAGCACGAAAGTGAGTTCATGTGGTTTATTTGTGGTTTAGCTTATTTTTAGCTTATTAGGACTCGGCTTATTTTCTGTTATTGTTCATTTGTCATTAAAAGGTTTACACTTTTAGTTGTAGCTTAAAGGGAAAATCTCTAGCAAACAGTAAAGTTTTTTTTCTTCTCTTTCGTTGGGCTGTTGACATATCAAAAAGTATGGGCTGAATCTTATTTTGAGTCTATCAAATCACGGCTTATAGTTTTCAATTTAAAAGTTGATTATTTCTATAGTACTTGTTTTTTGTTTATCACAGCTTATGTTTTAAAGTGAAGATTAAAATCTTATTTTTTGTTGTCTACTTAGTTTTCAAATCTGTTTCGTTCTAGTTTTTTTATTTATCATTTGCGTATCTTATTTATAGTTGTGTATGAGCTTTTTCACGAGCTTATTTTGGGCGTCTTATTGTCACGGCTTATTCATTAAGCTTGTTTTGGTCATAAAGCATTAAACTTTCTTGGTCAAAACTGTTATAGCTTTTTGTGGTTACTCTTTTTGTGGCTTAATACGTGGGCACCTAGCTTATTTCATGCTTTTTAACGTAACTTATTTTGGTTTTCTTTAGTTTAAGCTTATTTTAAACTCTAAATGCTTGGTTCTTTCTTATTCAAGACGATTGTTGGTTATCATAGGATACTTTTCGTAGCTTGTTTTGTCTTGAAAATTGCTCATTACCTGCTTATTTCTACATCATAATCGAAGTTTTTTTTCTGGCTTTTACTATCTTTCGTTTACAAAGCTTCAAGTTTTCTTGCTTAACATTACTTGTAGCTTATTGGGTCACATCTTCGTAGCTTATTTGTTAGTTAGTTTCTGGGTTTATTTGTTTGTTTGCGGGTCACGGTTTAAGCACAAGACAAAACGAAAAGGACAAGTTTTGTATTGTTGGCAAAAAAACAAGACTTAGTATGACAGCGGTTTGGTTAAACATCGCAGCGGGTTGGTAACTTTTTAAGACAGCGGTTTGGTATTTTTTAAGTAGCGGTTTGGTACAGGTTTGCGGCGGTATACTTTTTCATGGCTTACATAAACGAAACTCTTCCCAAATGAAAAGTCCATAGCGGTTTGGTAAAACAAATTAGGCAGCGGTTTGCCAATTCTCACAGCTAGCAGTTTGCTTAAGAAAACCATTGAGTTTCGAGTTGTTTCGGGTTTTCGGTATCGAGTGTCGATTGTTCGCGGGTCTTCTAACCTATATCACTACGATCGCGATCCTTCGTAGATCGTCATAGTGTATTTACTTTTGGTCGACGATAACCGTACGAGATCGCGAAACATAAAACACAATCGTTGCATTTTGCATTCTAAACGAACAAAGAAGACAACTATATACGTGCATGATAATACTTTATTAATATAATTTAAAATTTTCAATTTTTCACTTTTAACCTCTTTGTTTTCAAAAGGTTACACTTTTAACCTTAGTTTTTCAATAAATTTAATTTTAGCCCTTAGATAAATAATCATTTTTATTATTAACCCTTAGTTAATAGATAGTTTACCTTTATTCCTTACTTATAAAACCATTTCAATTGTAGTCCTTAAGTTTTAATACAATTTAAAATTTAACCTTTTATTTTACATCATTTTCATTGTTAACCTTAGTTTTTCAACACTTTTCATTTTTAGTTCTTCATTTTTCAAATTTTATAATTCTTTAATTTTTTACTTATTTTAGCCCGTTAGTTTAATCATTTTCACCATTAGACCTTATCTTAAGTTTTTTTTTTAAATCGTTAATTAAGCTCAAGTACTTTAACGTTAACAATGATTTCAAAAACAAAACCACAATATCACTTAATCTACTTAAGATCCTTAATCTACTTAAGATCCTTAATTTCATTTCACACATCGAATTTCAATAGAATCTTTAAATTCTAATTCAAGAGAGAGAGAGAGAGAGAGAGAGAGAGAGAGAGAGAGAGTTGCATCAGTTGTAACAAATGCAACACAAAGCAAAGGAAAGTTGCATGGAATCTTTTTGACTACTTCATTCA
>BQNB010103681.1:0-23983 GCA_026074375.1 Tanacetum coccineum | reverse complement strand
TTGGGATCAACAAGTGGTATCAGAGCTTGTTGTGAAGCTTTGAATAAGAAGAATCAACCAATTTATCCAAGATCTATTTTTTTAAAGATGGAATTATGAACTACCACTAACAATCTGACTACAAGATTACCTATCCTCAACCCAGGAGACTATGATCTCTGGCTAATGAGGATAGAACAATATTTTCTTATGACTGATTACTCCATATAGGAAGTAATCAAGAATGGGAACAAAGTGCTAAGAAGAACTGTTGGAACGGTTGAACATGAGTATGAACCCACTCTTCTGAAGAAAAACAGGATAGAAGAAATGAGATGAAAATAAGAGCAACCCTTTTGATGGCACTTCCAAACAAAGACCAACTGAAGTTCCACTCATATCAAGATGCAAAGTTGCTAATGGAGGCTATAGAGAAAAGATATGGAGGGAACACGAAGTCTAAGAAGGTTCAGAGGACACTTCTCAAACAACAATATGAGAACTTTACTGGATTCATAGTTTTATAAAAGCACGCCTTATGGCGCGCCTAGGCTCTAAGGCTCAAGCTCTAGGGATTTTTCAGATCGAGGCTCTGCACATGCAAAAGGCTTTCAAAAAGCGCAGAGCCTTAGGATTTAGAGACTTGAGCCTAGGTGCGCCTAGTAAAGGTGACAGATTTTGAAACTTTCTTTTTGAGTTTATCATTCATCGCTCTCATATGTTAATAATAAATTACCTAGAAACTACCTAAAAACTAAATAAATCAATCAATTTGAGTGTTTGGTTGTTCAATTCAAGTGTCTGCACATACAAACTCCTCCCTCTATTTTACGCATGAGATAACATAATCTCATCATGCCATGAATATGATACACTGCTTGATATTTTGTTTAACTATTCAATTTTTTAGATACATTAATTATTTTAGTGTTATTTAAGTCACCATTAATCTATAAATTTTCGCCTAAACTATTATAATTAACTTCAATTTAATGCGACTCATATTTATGAAGCCCGCGCCTTGATCTGCGCCTCGTCTCAAGGCTCCGTAAGCCCTTTGCGCCTTAATGCGCCTTGAGCCTTTCAAAACACTGGTTGCATTAAGTTCTGAATCAATGGATCAAACCTTTGATAGGTTACAAAAACTTATCAGTCAGTTGGAGATTAAAGGAGAAGTGATTAACCAGGAAGATATGAACCTAAAGCTCTTGAGAAGTCTTCCATCTGAATGGAAGACTCATGATTTAATCTGGAGGAATAAGGTGGAAATTGAAACCATTAGCTTAGATGACTTGTATAATAACTTGAAAATATATGAACCTGAAATTACAGGTTCATCAAGCACAAGTCAAAATTCACAGAATGTGGCATTTGTCTCTAACAGTACTAATAACACCAACAGCACTAACAATGCAGATGATACTGCTCATGGAGTTAGTACTACTCATACTCAAGGTAATGGTGTTAACTATACATCTCTATATAATCTTTATGATGTTGTAATTTGTGCTTTCCTTGCAAGTCAACCCAACTCTCCTCAACTTTCTTAAGAAGATTTGGAAAAACTTCATCCTGATGATCTGGAAGAAATGGATCTTCAATGGGAGATGGCCATGCTGACAATCAGAGCAAGAAGGTTTATCAAGAGAACAGGGAAGAAGCTGGACATAAATGGTCAAAGAGTTGGTTTTGACAAGTCAAAAGTGGAATGCTTCAACTGTCATAAACATGGACACTTTGTAAGAGAATGTAAGTTTCCAAGAAATCAGGGGTACAAAGGAAGAGAGAATAATACAAGAACTATTATAGTGGAGACACCTACTCAGAATGCCTTGATAGCTCAAGATGGAATTGGAGGGTATGATTGGAGCTACCAAGCTGAAGAAGAGCAACCTATAAACCATGCATTGATGGCATTTATATCTTCAGGAAGCTCTTCTAGTTCAGATTCTGAGGTAGATTCTTGTTCTAAAACATGTGTAAAAGCTTATGCTTCTCTTAAAGAACAATAGGATAATTTGTCTTCTGATTACAAAAAGTCTCAATTTAAATTTAGTATCTTATAAAGCAGGTTTAGAATCAGTAGAAGCTAGACTAGCTCACTATAAGAAAAATGAGGCTGTGTTTGAAGAGAGCATAAATGTTTTAAAACTTGAAGTTAGACTAAGAGATAATGCCTTAAATGAATACAAAATGAATTTGGAAAAAGCAGAAAAAGAAAGAGATCAGTTAAAACAAACATTAGAGAAGTTTCAAAATTCATCCAAGTCTTTAAATAACATACTGGAAAGTCAAGTAATTGACAAGTTTAAAACAGGACTAGGATATGATGCAGCTACTGCAGCTTCTCCTGCAGTAGAAAGTTTTGTGAATTTAACTGATAAGTCTGGATCAGATAAGGGATATCATTCAGTTCCCCCACCTCTAACAGGAAATTTCATACCTCGCAAACCTGATCTAACATTTATGGATGAAATAGTTGAAAGTGAAAATTTAGATGTTACTACTGTTGTTACACCTAGTAATGATAAGACAGTTGAAAATAAGGGTGTTTCCAACACAGTTGAATCTAATGTTGTTAGGATGAACAACACTAGTGCTCCAATCATTGAGGATTGGAACTCTGATGATGAAAGTGAGATAGATTATATTGTTAGACCTAGCACTGAAAAGATAAAATATGTTAAGACTGTTAGGGAAACAGATGCTCCTAAACAAAACAAACAATATCCTAAAGGGAACCAAAATCGAATTGGAACAATCTTATGTCCCAAAGACTAGGAAGTGATTTTAAAATGACTAATAAAGCTTTGTTATGGTTTGGTAGTTTTGAGCATCTACATTATGTGTGTGATAAAAATGTTGAAAGGCCAGTGTGGAACAACTCAAGAAAAGTGAATCTCAAGAACTTTACTAATAAAATTACTCACCCACACCCCAAAAGAAGTTTTGTTCCACAAGTAGTTTTAACTAGTATTGCTAGTGGTGTAGCAGTTAATACTGTCAGAGGAAACTTAGTACTGCTGCTGCAGCAGTTAATACTGTCAGACCAGTTAGTACTGCTAACACAAAAGCAGTTAATACTATCAGATCTGTTAATACTATTGCCTCAAAACCAATTGTGAACCATCCTAGATAAAAAAACAAATGCTTTCAAAAGAGGATATTAACAAAGTTCAAGGCCTTTTAACAGACTTTTTGCAAACAAGAACAATATTGTCAATAAAAATGTTAATACTGTCTGGGTAAAACATACTACTGCTAGGGATAGAGCAGTAGTAAGTAAGAATAAGGGAAAAGGGGCTAATGTTGTTAAGGCCTCAGCATGCTGGGTTTGGAAAGCCAAAAACAGCAGTGCATCAACTACATTCAATAAATATTCTTACATTGATGCACGAGGCAGATCCAAGTCAATAATGGCTTAGATCCCCAAAAGAGTCTAATTCTCTTATTTTATGTGCAAGGCAACCCACAACAGAAGGAGTACAAAGAAAAAGCAGTTATTGACAGTGGTTGTTCCAAGCACATGACAGGAAACAAGTGCTATCTTGATGAATATAAAGATTATAATGGTGGATTTGTTTCTTTTGGTTATGGTAAAGGCAAAATTTCTGGTAAAGGTAAAATCAAAACAGGATCACTGGACTTTGATGATGTGTACTTTTGTAAGGAGCTTAAGTATAACATGTTCAGTGTGTCACAAATCTGTGACAAAAAGAATAATGTTCTTTTTACTGACACTGAGTGTCTTGTCTTATATTCTGACTTTAAGCTACTCGATGAAAGTCACAGTGTTGACCTAAAGAGTGTTGTTCCCACTAGAGGTTTAACTTGTCTCATTGCTAAGGCCACAGTTGATGAATCCAACACATGGCACAGGAGGCTTAGGCACATTAATTTTAAAACAATGAATAAACTTGTAGAGGGAAACCTTGTAAAAGGTTTACCTTCAAAGATTTTTGAAAATGATCATTCATGTGTTGCCTGTCAAAAAGGAAAGCAACACAAAGCCTCCTATAAGACCAAGCTTGTGAACTCAATCAGCAAACCCTTACATATGCTTCATATGGACTTATTTGGTCCTACAAATGTTAAGAGTTTAATGAAAAAGTCTTATTGCCTAGTTGTCACTGATGACTTTAGTAGATTTTCTTAGGTATTCTTTTTGGCCACTAAGGATGAGACTAGTGGGATTCTAAAGACCTTCATAACAAAAATAGAAAATCAACTAGATCATAAAGTAAAAGTTATCAGGAGTGACAATAGAACTGAGTTTAAGAATAGTATAATGAACCAGTTTTGTGAAATGAAGGGGATTAAAAGGGAATTCAGTGTTGCTAGGACTCCTCAGCAGAATGGTGTAGCTGAGAGGAAGAATAAAACAATGATAGAGGCTACAAGAACTATGTTAGTAGACTCTAAGATGCCAACCACCTTTTAGGCTGAAGCAGTTAATACTGCTTGCTATGTGCTAAATAGGGTCTTAGTCATTAAGCCTCATAACAAGACACCTTATGAACTTATTTTTGGAAGACCTCCACTAATAGATTTCATGAAACCTTTTGGGTGTCCTGTTACCATCTTAAATACCAAGGATCATCTAGGCAAGTTTGATGGAAAAGCTGATGAGGGATATTTTGTTGGGTATTCTGTGGTTAGTAAAGCTATGAGAGTATTTAACAAGAGGACCAGGATAGTTGAAGAGACCTTAAACATTATATTTCTTGAAAATTCAACTAATGTGAAAGGAAATGGACCATACTGGCTTTTTGATGTTGATTCCTTGTCAATATCTATGAACTATGTGCCAGTTGCTGCAGGGAACAAAACTAATGGTATTGCAGGAACCAAAGATAACATTGTTGCAGGTCAAGCTCAAAAGGAAAAAAGAACCTGAACAAGAGTACATCCTAATACCTTTATGCACAACTGATCCTTTAATTTCTCAAGGTCCTAAGGATTATGAAGGAGATGCTAGAATAAAGCCTACAGAAGTAGATGAAAATGAAGCTTCAGATAACAGTGGGAAGCATGATCAAGAAGCAAGAAGTGAGTCAAAAAGGTTAAATCAAAGATAAATGCAGACTGAACACACTAACAGTTCTAATGCTATTAATACTGTTAGTACACCTGTTAGTACTGATGGACCCTCACTTGATATTGCTGTTCCATCAACACCAGTTAGTACTGCTAATGAATCTGAAGAATAACTTTTTGAAACATTTTCTCCTTTCAAAAATGCATTTACTCTTTCACATGTTCTAAATATATCTTCAATAGATAATACTGTCATCTTTGGAAATGCTTATGATGGTGAAGATGTGGAAGAAGAGGTTGATATGAATAATGTAATTTCATTTTATTCAGTCCCTGATACTTCTTTCACCAAATTTCATAAAAATCATCCTGAAGATCAAGTGATTGGAAGTTTAAAGACTTATGTACAGACAAGACACATGACCAAGATAAATGAAGAACATGGTTTGATTTCCTCAGTTCATAAGCTTAGGAGAACAAATCATAAAGATTTTCAAAATTATCTGTTTGCTTGTTTCTTATCTCAAATGGAACCCAAGAAACCATTTTAAGCCTTAAAAGATCCAAGCTGGGTGGAAGCAATGCAGGATGAGCTTCTACAATTTAAACTACTAAAAGTTTGGACCTTAGTTGATTTACCTAGAGACAAATATGCCATTGGTACTAAATGGGTTTATAGAAACAAGAAGGATGAAAGAGGCATAGTGGTTAAGAACAAAGCTAGACTGGTTGCTCAGGGTCATACTCAAGAGGAAGGTATAGATTATGATGAAGTCTTTGCACCTGTTGTAAGGATTAAAGCCATAAGATTATTTCTGGCTTATGCTTCCTTCAAAGATTTTGTAGTCTACCAAATGGGTGTCAAGAGTGCTTTTCTATATGAAAAGATAAAAGATGAGGTGTATGTCTGTCAACTTCCTGGTTTTGAAGATCTACACTTTCCAGATAAAGTATACAAGGTAGAAAATGCTCTTTATAGACTACATCAGGCCCCAAGAGCATGGTATGAGACATTGTCAACTTACTTGCTGGACAATTGTTTTCACATGGGTTAAATTGATAAAACTTTGTTCATTAAAAGGCATAAAGATGATATCCTGCTAGTACAGGTTTATGTTGATGATATCATCTTTGGATCAACCAAGAAACAGATGAGTAATGAATTTGAAACACTGATGCATGATAAGTTCCAAATGAGTTCTATAGGAGAACTTTCTTTCTTTTTGGGACTTCAGGTTAAACAAAAAAGTGATGGGATATTTATCAGCCAAGATAAATATGTGACTAAGATTTTGAAAAAGTTTGATTTTGCCTCAGTAAAGACAGCAAGCACTCCAATGGTGACAAACAAGGCATTGATAAAAGATGAAGAAGCTGAGGATGTGGATGTTTACTTATATAGATCAATGATGTACTTAACCGCTTCTAGACCAGACATAATGTTTGCTGTTTATGCTTGTGTAAGGTTCCAAGTTACTTCAAAAACTTCACACTTTAATGCTATGAAGCGGATCTTTATATACTTAAAAGGCCAACCTAAATTGGGCCTTTGGTATCCTAGAGATTCACCATTTGACTTGGAAGCTTTTTCTAATAGTGATTATGCTGGAGCTAGTCTTGACAGGAAATCCACAACAGGAGATTGTCAATTTCTTAGCAAGAGATTGATTTCATGGCAATGTAAGAAGCATACATTAGTAGCCAACTCAACAACTAAAGCAGAATATGTTACTGCTGCTAACTGATGTGGACAGGTATTATGGATCCAAAATCAGACGCTTGACTATGGATTCAATTTCATGAACACCAAAATCTACATTTATAATGAAAGTACAATATGTATTGTGAAGAATCTAGTGTTTCACTCCAAAACCAAGCACATAGAGATAAGGCACCATTTCATCAGAGATTCATATGAGAAAAAGTTGATACAAGTGATCAAGATTCACACAGACTAAAATGTTGCAGATCTTCTTACAAAAGCTTTTGATGCTAGCAGGTTTAACTTTCTAATTGCTAGCATTGGATTACTCAATCTATGAGGCTTAACAGTTCTTAACTTTTAATCATGGATTATGCATAAATATGGATCCTCATGAATTCTCACATGTCTATCTAGTCTTTTCTAGTGTGCTTGTGATGAATAGATGCATGTTGTTGTATAATTATTGAAGACAGAGTTAAAACTGATAAGGTAAATGTTTATACTACTAAGTATAATTAGTACTCCTAGTTATACTTAAGACTGTTGGTTAAAACTGTTAGTCATAATTAAAACTGCTAAACAAGAAAAGACTTTGGAATGTGTCTTTTTGGTTTTGGACTAACATTTGCAGGATAAGCATATTGAGTTTCTGGTATTGAATTGAGGGGAGGATTATGTTGTCAATATGTAGTAAAAAATTGATGAAAAGACATGTAATATCAAGCACAAGTGTGAGATGTGTCAAACACCTAGGCAAATTAAAAGAGGTCGGGACATCAAGATACCCAGTCTAGTGGTCCCCCTGAAAAAGGTTGGTGATGAGGCTGTCCATAAGGATTTGTATGACAGAATAGAAAGAGCTGCCACTACTGCTTCTAGCTTAGAAGCAGAGCAGGACAGTGGTAACATAAATTAAGACCCAATCCATGGCAACACTTAATGAGCCAAGTTCTTAGGAAATTGGTTCAGGTAGTGGTCCTAGGTGCCAAGATACCATATTGGGGATGTAGATGCTCAAACTAGGTTTAAGACTACATCTAAACAGTCCAATGATCCACCTCTCTCAAAAGTTAACACATATGGAAGTGGGAAGGACAGTATGCAACTTATAGAATTGATGACACCTTGTACAAAACTGTCTGCATTGGTAAGCCAAAAGAAATGAGTGATTATGTGAGCAAAAAGAATTGAGAGATAATGTGAGCATAAAAACAGAAAGAGAGCTTGTGAGAATCAAATTTAATGATGAAAAAAAAAATTTGGAATAAAATTTAGGTAATTACTGGTGTATTAAATTTAATGCTGCTCAGCTTCAACTTACTGCTGCTAAGCTTAAGTTAATGTTGTTAGGCTTAAATTAATGCTGCCCGTATTTGTTTATGCTGCCAAGTTTAACTTACTACTGCCGTTTTAAGTTAATGTTGTTAGGCATCAATTAGTGGTGTCAGTTCAAGTTCCTGTTGCTGAGGGTGATTTTATAAATACTTCGATTCAGGGTTTCATTTAATTCTTTATTCGATTTCAATCATTCAAACACTCTCTAACCATAAACCCTAACTCAATTTCATCTTTGATCATCAAAACACAACATAATGTCGAGCCACAAGTTTGCTAAAACACACAATTTGGTCGCGTTTTTAGAAAAGCCTGCTGAAAGTGAAGGATTTGAGCAGATTGTTGATTTTCTAAATGCAAATCCCATTCGATATGCACTTACTATTAATCCTACGATCTACATCTCATGTATTCAACAGTTTTGGGATTCTGTTAAGCTTAAAACAATTAATGGGGATATACAGATACAAGCCCTAATTGACGGGAAGAAGATTATAGTCAATGAAGCATCTATTAGACGTGATCTTAAGCTGGACGATGCTGAGGGTTCTCCATGTCTACCCAATGCTACTATTTTTGAAGAATTGACAAGAATGGGGTATGAAAAAGTTTCTCAAAAGCTTACTTTTTATAAAGCTTTCTTTTCACCACAATGAAAGTTCTTAATTCATACCATTCTGCAATGCATTAGTGCTAAGACAATTGCCTGGAATGAATTCAGTAGTACAATGACATCTGCAATAATCTGTCTTGCTAATAATCAGAAATTCAATTTTTTAAAGTACATATTTGACAGCATGGTAAAGAAATTGGAAAATGTATATAAGTTTTGGATGTACCCAAGATTTGTTCAGGTCTTTGTGAACCAATAGTTAGGAGATATGTCCAAATATAAGAAGACTTTTGTTAATCCTTCTCTTACTAAGAAACTATTTGGGAACATGAAGAGGGAATGAACAGGATTTTCGAGGAAGATTACACCTTTATTTGATACTATGATGGTTCAAGCTTCTGAAGAAGTGGGTGAGGATTCAGACCATCCAACTGATTCCAATCAAAAACCCATTGTTGATTAACCATCTATATCCTCTCAACCCAAGAAGAAGCAAATGTCCAAGAGGAAACAAAGGTAGGAGGCAAAAGTTGCTCATGATGATACAGAGCATGAGGAAAGTATACCCACACTTTCCAATGATCCACTACCCAATGGTGAGGATAGCATGCAACTTAGAAATTTGATGGTTTTATGTACCAAATTGTGAAAACAGGTTCTCGACTTGGAAAAGGCTAAATCTGATCAAGCTATTAAGATAGCTAGTCTCAAGAAGAGGGTTAATAAGCTTGAAAATAGGAGAAAGTTCAGAACCACATGGCTTAAAAGATTAAAGAAAGTTGGTGCATCTAGAAGAATTGAATCCTCTGATGATAGTTTGGGTGCTCAGGAGGATGCATCTAAACAAGGGAGGAGAATTAAAGATATTGATGCAGATGCTAAGGTCACTCTGGTTAATGAAACTCAAGAAAGGCAGGATGAAGACTTGATGTTTGATACTGGAGTTCTGGATGGTGATGAGGTGTTTGTATGTTACAACTGTTGAGAAAGAAGAGCAAAGTACAAAGACTGGTGAAGCAGTTACTACTGCTGGTGTTGAAGATTGTGCTGCTCCTACAATTCCTACAACTGTTGAAGATAGTGCTGCTTCTACAATTCCTACAACAGTTGAAGAAACTTTGGCTTAGACTTTAATGGAAATCAAGGCAGCCAAACCCAAGGCAAAGGGAATTGTTTTCCATGATCAGGAAGAGCAAGTAACTATGTCTACCGTCTTTGTCACACAACCCTCAATCAAAGGAAAAGGAAAAGGTATCATGCAAGAGCCTGAGAGATCTTTAAAAAGAAAAGATCAAGTTGATCTTGATGAACAAATGGCAAGAGACATTCAAGCTCACTTGGATGCTAAAATCATAGAAGAAGAAAGGCTTGAAAGGCAAAAGCAAGAAGAAGCCAACATAGCATTGATTGAATCATGGGAAAATACATAAGCTATGATGGAGGCTAATAGATTACTGGCTGAGATACTTCAAACAAGAGAAATAGAAGAGTTGACAGATGAAGAAAAAGGAAAATTGTTTATGGAATTAATAGAGAAAAGAACAAAAACATTTTGCTGCACTAAGAACACAAGAAAAGAGGAACAGACCTCCTACCAAGGCATAAAAGAGAACTCAAATGTCTACCTATCTTAAGCACATGGGTGGATACACATACAAACAACTAAAAGGAAAGAGCTATGATGAAATTCAAAAGCTGTTTGACAAGGAGATGAAGAGGGTAAATACCTTTGTGGCTATGGGTTCAGAGGTACAGGAAAATAATGAAAATAAGGTAGAAGGTAGTAAGGAAAAAGCTAAAGGCAGCAGAAAGAAGAGTCTTGGTAAGAAAAGAGCAGTAAAAGAGCAACAACAAGAATCTCCAAAGAGACAAAAACTGGAGGATGATAAAGAAACTAATGAGCATGAAGAAGTGGCAGCAGATGATACAACTGAATTGAAAAAGCATTTGGTGATTAAAAAGGATGATGATATAGCAATTGATGCTATATCACTTGCTACCAAACCACCAGTAATTATTGATTACAAGCTTCTTAAAGAAGGAATAATGACACATTATCAGTTGATAAGAGCAGATGGAAGCTCCAAGAGATATTCTTCAATGATTAGAATGCTTCAGGGTATTGACAGAGAAGATTTGCTGACTTTTTGGAAGTTAGTCAAAACAAAGCATGGTGATTTAAGACCTGAAGATGAACATGAAAGAGTGTTGCGGGGGAGATTTTAAAGTCATGTTTGAACCAGACATTAGAAGTAAAGTATGGAGAAATCTACAAGGTTATACAGTGACTGTTTGGAAATTGTATGATTCATATGGAGTGCACTTTATAAGGTTTGGAAATGTGCACATTTTTATGTTAGTTGAAAAGAGATATCCCCTAACACCAATAACAATCACCAATATGCTAAACAAGAAACTTCAAACTGATCATTTTAATGAGATGTGCTATCAACTGCTCAAGCTTATGGTAAAGCAGCAAAAGGGTCAATAAAAGGTTTGAATGCATCTTCCTGATACTGATGAAGACTTTTAACAAAGAAACTTAAAGATTCAGAAGATGAACATCAAGTTTAGGGGAGGATTGTTGGGACTTAAAAGACTTTAAGGATTCTTACTACTGCTCAGGTACATAATGGAAATTATACTAAGTAGTTAGTACTGGTAGTATAAAGTTACCACTGCTAGTTACTACTGTTAGTATAATTTAGTACTGTTAGTATAATTTAGTACTGTTAGTATTGAGTTACTACTGTCAGTAGAAGTTAAGACTACTCAGAGTTAAAGACTGAAAGTATGCTAAGTGGTTAGTACTATTAGTACAAAAGTTACTACTGCTAGTGTAACTTAGTACTGCTAGTATAACTTAGTACTGCTAGAGTAAAGTTATAACTGTTAGCATAAAGTTAGTAATGCTAGTACTTACTACTACTTATGCTCAGTTAGTGCTGCTGGTTATAAATATACAACTGTTGCTGAATTACAACTGCTAGAAGACTTACTGCTGTCAAGAGGATAAAGACGGATTAAAGAGATAAAGATTAGAGAACAAGAATACTTACAAAGATAAGTATTAAATTATTTTTGTAAAGGATATGTATAACTTATTTGATTAAGAGATTACGTTTATCTATAGAAAAGATCATGATAAGTTAGGAATGTATTGCAAGCCTTGTAGGACTCCTTGGTGTATAAAAAGAGATCCTAGGGTATAGAAAGATATAAGTTTTCCATCTCAGTTTTTCATAGAGTTAATAGCTTCAAGGTTGTAAACCCTATCACTAAGTCAAAGTGATCATATTAATATATATTGAAGCTTGTTGTGTTGATTATATCTTTGTGTCAAAACATACTTTACTGTTTGATTGAGAATACTTCTTAGTGATATATACTAGTTTCCGCATAGTTTATATCATTCAATCAAAGTTTCATTCTTAGTATTTTTAAATTTATCCAAGGGTACTAAACCTTACAAGCTAAGGAGTTAAATATCTATTCATTGGGATCAACACACGCAAAAGCTTCATATGGCACCATCTTCACCATAATAACAATGTGATATGTTTGTGGTTATGATGGTAAGAATGTGTGCGATCTGTGGGTGATTGTGAGGATAATATCTGCTTTTATGGTAAAAAATAGTTTTTTAGAGGAAGTATTTAGAGGGATTTTTTAGCAGGAGTATTTGGCGGGAGTATAGGGCTACAGGAGGAATTGGTCGAAATTTTGGATCAAGATCGCGTGTGGGAGTTGGTTCATTTTCGTTCTTTGACAAAATCATTTTTGTTCTAAGTAGTTTTGATACCTTTGATATGGATATTACGACTGATTTCGTATGTGTTATCTATGTTAACTAGTCAATTATGTAATTAATTAAGTAATACTTACCATGTTGAACATCTAATGTACAACGATAACATATAGACTCATCCATTGAACATCTAATGTACAACGATAACATATCGACTCATCCATTGAACATCTAATGTACAACGATAACATATCGACTCATCTGTTGGACATTGAATGTACAATGATACCATATTGACTCATTTGTTGAACATCTAATGTACAACGATAACATATCGACTCCTCCGTTGAATATCTAATGTATAACGATACCATATTGACTCATCCGTTGAACATCTAATGTACAACGATACCATATTGACTCATTCGTTGAACATCTAATGTACAACGATAACATATCGACTCATCCGTTGAACATCTAATGTACAACGATAACATATCGACTCCTCCATTGAACAACTCCTCCGTTGAACATCTAATGTACAACGATAACATATCGACTCATCCGTTGAACATCTAATGTACAACGATAACATATCGACTCATCCGTTGAACATCTAATGTACAACGATAACATATCGACTCATCCGTTTAACATCTAATGTACAACGATAACATATCGACTCATCCGTTGAACATCTAATGTACAACGATAACATATCGACTCATCCGTTGAACATCTAATGTACAACGATAACATATCGACTCATCCGTTGAACATCTAATGTACAATGATAACATATCGACTCATCCGTTGGACATCTAATGTACAACGATAACACATCGACTCCTCTGTTGAACATCTAATATATAACGATAACACATCGACTCCTCCGTTGAACATCTAATGTACAACGATAATACATCGACTCATCTGTTGGACATCTAATGTACAACGATACCATATTGACTCATCCGTTGAACATCTAATGTACAACGATAACATATCGACTCATCCGTTGAACATCTAATGTACAAATGATAACATATCGACTCCTCCGTGGACAACATCAAATGTACAAGGATTAACACATCAGACTCCATCGTATGAAACACATCTAATGTACAACGATAGCACATCGACTCATCCGTTGGACATCTAATGTACAACGATAACACATCGACTCATCCGTTGAACATCTAATGTACAACGATAACATATCGACTCATCCGTTGGACATCTAATGTACAACGATAACATATCGACTCATCCGTTGAACATCTAATGTACAACGATAACATATCGACTCATCCATTGGACATCTAATGTACAACGATAACATATCGACTCATCCGTTGAACATCTAATATACAACGATAACATATCGACTCATCCGTTGAACATCTAATGTACAACGATAACATATCGACTCATCCGTTGAACATCTAATGTACAACGATAACATATCGACTCATCCGTTGAACATCTAATGTACAACGATAACATGTCGACTCATCCGTTGAACATCTAATGTACAACGATAACATATCGACTCCTCCGTTGAACATCTAATGTACAACCATAACACATTGACTCCTCCGTTGAATATCTAATGTACAACGATACCATATCGCCTCCTCCGTTAAACACCTAATGTATCACGATAGCACATCGGACCGGACCGGAACGAACCGAGAATATAAATATTTAATTAATAATTAAATATTTTTTAAAAAATAATTATAAAATTATAAAAAAATAATTATATACGAACCGACCAGAACGAACCGGGAAACCGGACCAACCCGGCCGAAGCGAACCGATTATATATTTTATAAAAAATAATTGTAAATAATAATTATATATTTTATAAGTATCTTTATAAATTATTATTTATAAAATATATTTTATAAATAATAATGATTAAAAATCTTTATTATTATTTTTAAAGAACCATTCCCGGGCGACATGTCGCTTGGGATTCTTAGCACCAAAAATTTTCATTAACGCGTCATTTCTGCTAAACGACAAATTTGCTATATATTCCAGGCGACATGTCGCCCGGGATTGTCGCCGGGGATATATTTGTTATCAAAACCAGATCCTGTTTAACAATTCGAGACAAAAAGTGAAAAATAAATATATAACCACCACCGACGATTGGTCGAGAGAAGAAGAAGTAGACGACCTCCACCACCTCAGAACCCACCACCACCACCATCATATAACCCAACACCTCCACCACCTCAGAACCCACCACCACTCATCCTCGCCACTCACACGAGCACACGAGCACACAACCACCACCACCTCTTCCTCTAAAGCATAATTATTTTCTAAACCCTCTAAATGATAATTCTTCTACTTCTTTTTCTTACCCTCTAAACCATAATTCGTTTTTGGTATAATGATAAAATTATAATTTTTGATTTTCGTTTTTGGTTATAATTTTTTATTTTCGTTTTTGGTATAATGAGTATGGTGTATTTTTGTTTTTGTTAATTTATTATTATTATTTGGTAGTTCTTCTCTGTAGCCGAGACCGAGGGGGCAAGTACGAGCCAAGAACGAGCCGAGGGGCGAGAAGGAGCCGAGTCCACAGCCACTACAAGAAAAAGTATGTTGTAACTTTTTTTATCCTTTTGGCATCCCCGGGGACATGTCACCGGGGAACGTTTATTGTGATTGCTACTGTAAAACGCAAATCCAAACACTCATTGACAGTGTAAAACGCAAATCCAAACACTCATTGACAATGTAAAACGCAAATCCAAATACTCCTTATTATGATAAGCTGTTGTTAAACTACCTTGGGGAGCTCATTAGGGAGATGCCTTTGTACTATCCTTCTTGGCAAAAGGTCCCGGCGAAGCGGAAGGTGACGATCGTGACAAAGATTGAGGTCAGTTATTTCATTATTCTTTTATGTTTATTTCATTATCGTGTTAATTTATTTAATTGTGTATATTTATCTAAATTCGTTTATTTATTTATATCATATAAATAAATAAACAAATTTAGATAAATATATAAATTATATCTCTAACTCTATCTTTGGTTTATTATATATGATTGCAGACACAGTTTGACTTGAAGCCTCACATGCAATCCTAGCGCTGGACAGATATCAATGCGGGCGTCCAGCAGCATCTGCAAAAGTTGTACAATACCAAGAAGGCTTCCCTCAAGGCAGCGCATTGGGTTATAAACCCCGAGACCGGGACTTACGATGTGGAGAACATCAAGCAACGACGTCCTGAGAACATTACCTCGGTAGATTGGGATGCCCAGATTGCCTTTTTGAAGCCGCTCAAAATCGCCAAAACCAGGCAAAGAGCACGGTCGTATGCCAACAGGGATCCCGGTCACTTGCTCGCCTTCGAGATCAGATGGTAATAAACATTATAATTATTTTACATACATACATACATACATATATATCTGATTATACGCTTTGGTGTGTTGTGATTTGTCATTTTTAATTTGTTTCATCTTATATACATGTGTATGTACAGATGGAGAGCTTAGCCACTCGAAAGTACCCGTCGCTGATCCACACCTTCTTCGTGAAACACACTGTTAATAGGGTATTCATGCGGGATGAGGACCGAGCTATATATGTAAGTTTTGTTTTAAAACACGCACTTTAATGATTTTTCGAGAAATAATGTAGCAACCCGACTAATATATTAACTATCTTGTATTTTTGTCACTACATAGGAGGAGATGTTGAGGCTGCAGGGTCTAGGCTCCAACACCCCGTCGGGTGTGCCCTGCAATGAAGAAAAGATCAATGTCTTGGCTCGAAAGGGCAAGCAGCGGGGGCACCTTCCCTGTGTTGGTAGGGTATTGCCGGGACGGGCCACATATGTCCTCATTCCGCCCCTTTTGCCCCCGCCTCAATGCGCGCACAACTCCGTCGATGTCGAAAAGCTAAAAAAGAAGAACAAGTACCTAACCAAACTGGTGAACTTGATGATGAAGCTTTTTAGAAGTGACGATAAGTTTTCACAGATGCTTACACAGTATGAGTCAACACCTGAGTTCGGTAATGCCAGCGAGAGTGGCGGGTGTGGGGATGATTAGATGACCGATGATGAGGACGGAGACGAGGATGAGGAGGACGAGGAGGATGGCGATAGTTATAGATGTTATATATGAGTTTGTATGCTATTTTGTTTCTTTACGTTGATCTTGGCAACCCTTATGTAAACATTTGTTTCCCTATCTAGTTGAATATTGACTTGTATCTTGCGGATAATGCAAAGTTTGTGACTAGGAAGCCCCATTTTGTAGACTATATTGTGTTTATTAGGATTTTGGACGATTTAGCTTTATTAGATCAAATGCGTTGATCCGTTATATTGTATTGTGTTTTGGTACAAGTTGTGATGCATTTGGATAGAGTCTATATTGGTTTATACAAGTTTGATGTTTGGTAGATTTTTTCCTGAAAAAATCTGGATTTTGCCTGCTGTGCAGGCTGCACTAAAAAAATACAGACTTATCCCGGGCGACATGTCGCCCGAAATAACTCACACTAAAAAAATTGTATATCAATCCCGGGCGACATGTCGCCCGGGAAAACCGAAACTAAAAAATGACTTACCAATCCTGGGCGACATGTCGCCCGGGTTAAGCCGCACTAAACGACAAAAAGCTATTTTAAATTTGACAAGTCAACGTATATGAAAATTTTCCCGGGCGACATGTCGCCCGGGATTGGTATCCCCAGCGACAAGTCGCCCGGGAAGGCTTGGATTTGTCGCTGGGGATAGTGGTAAATGTTGTAGTGTAAGCAATAGGGGTGGAAAAAAAACCCGAACTCAATGGGAAAACTCAAAACTCGAAGTTTTTAGGTCGGGGAGGGGTCATGCTTATCGGGTTACAATGCGGGTTTCGAGGCATTAACGGAGATTTTTATCGGGTTTGGGGAAAGGATGGAGCACAACATCCCAAACCCGCCCCGCCCCGCCCCGAAACTATATATACATATAGATCTATTATATTCATATATTATTATGTTAGTATTTACGTAATAAAACCAATATTATCAAAATTTTGTAATTTTGTATCTTTGCAAGATTGCTCAAGTTGTTTTAGTAAAAACTTCTTTTGTGTAATGCTTTTAAAATAAGTTTTGATTTTTTTATTTAGGTTATTATTATTTATGTTTAATTTGTTAAAAACTTATAAAGGAATAATTATAGTAATACACATTATAAAAGTGAAACGACGCCGTTTTTGCGGCTTGAAACAGTAATATGAACAGTACCCGGCCCACTGGGCTCGGGTACTGTTCATCGGCAAAAAAAAAAAAAAAAAAAACTTTATAATCCCGCTCTCCTTCTTTGGCCAAAAATAAGAAAAAAAAAATTACGGGACGTACTCTCATTTTTAACTATTTACGGCTTTCTATCGGCCTGGGCCAAAAAAAAAAAAAAAACCGCGCGATTGCCATTTAATATAAGAACAAAAGAAACTATCAAACATGAGACCGAAAAAATAAACCCGCACAAAATAATATGAAAAAAAAATTGCTCATTTTACTACGTCGTTTTTGACTTGCTGCTACAGTAAAATGAACAGTATCCGACCCACTCGGCTCGGTTACTGTTCATCGGCCCGGAAAAAAAAAAACTTTATAATCCCGCTCCCCTTCTTTGGCCAAAAATAAGAAGAAAAAAAAATTACGGGACGTACTCTCATTATATACATACACATTACAAAAGTAATACGACGTCGTTTTTTACACAGTTTGGGCCGGCCCACTTTTTTTTTATTTTTAAATACGCAATACAAAAAAAAAATACTCGACACAAAATAAAAAAAAGAAAATTACAAAAGTACTGACTTATACATATCAAAAAATACCCGCGTCATGAGGCCCAACACATAAGCTCATATAAAAAAAACAACCCGCACAAAATAATATTAAAAAAAAAATATGTTCGGCACAAAAGTGATACGACGTCGTTTTTTACATACGTCGTGCTACAGTAATATGAACAGTGTTCGGCCCAATGGGCTCCCAGTTTGGGCCGGCCCATTTTTTTTTAAATACGCAATACAAAAAAAAATACTCGACACAAAATAAAAAAAGAAAATTACAAAAGTACTGACTTATATAAAAAAAACCACTATTAAACATAAGACCAAAAAAATAAACCCGCACAAAATAATATTAAAAAAAAATTTGTTCGGCACAAAAGTGATACGACGTCGTTTTTTACGTCATGCTACAGTAATATGGCCACTTTTTTTTTTATAAATACGCAATATAAAAAAAATATTTAGATCAAAAAATACCCGCGCCATGAGGCCTAACACATAAGCCCATATAAAAAAAACCACTATTAAACATAAGCCCGAAAAAATAAACCCGCATAAAATAAAAAAAATAGAAAAAAACAATTAAACCCGCAACTATGCGCGAAAAATTAACGTCCCGCAGCAACGCGCGGGTAAACATGCTTGTTAAGATATTATTAGTGGGTTCTTCATTCTTCATATTATTGCTTTTAAATCACATTTGTAAAAATATTGCGTAAAAAAATAAACGGAGAACAACGTGTATTTGGTGGAGCATTGCGCTAAAAAAGACGCCCCGATAAAATCCCCAACGGGGATTGGAGCAGGTTTGGGGGAGCATCTTGTCCCAATGAGACGCCCCGATAAAATCTCATTAGTGAACTGTGCATGTTGTGGTTTGCTAATAGGGTTAGGGGGTGGGGGGTCGTCGCCCCGCCCCAAACTCGCCTCATTGCCGTTCCTATTAAGCATAATTACATAGACACATCACACCGTTTATGTTCGTTAGGTATAAACACGTTATTAGTTATGTTTCTACTCACAGGATCCTTACAAGTGTCAGCTATGACGGTTTAGATGTAGAGATACAATGAATGGAAAAAAAAATATAATATTATTGTGTATGTATGAATATATGTAAAAATATAATATATGAGGATATAACAAAACTCTTTAAAAACCTGTAAAAAAAAAAAAACCTTACATGCAAGTACATTTGTGTTGAACTTTAAGATGCATTTTCATTGGGGTAGTATATTAAGACCCCCTTTAAAAAGTAATTTGTATTTATCCTTTGTTTTTCAGTTTTTTTTTTATTTTTCTTAATTTTTGTTTTATTTTTATAATTCTGTTTATATTATAAAACTGTGAAACGGAAAGTGCGGAATAAAAATTATAAAATTTAACAAGTCAAAAGTATTAAACTGACAAAAAGTACGGAACAAAAACTGATAAAAAACTGTATCGTACTATAAACATGATGTTAAAAATGATACAAGGTACAAAACATATATAAAGTCTTTTTATAGATAGCATCCTATTGATTACCTGATTTTCTTTTGTTTGAACGAGATTACCTGCTTTTCTAACTACTGTGATAAGTTGAGTTTCAAAAATTCAACAATTTCATTATCAACACTAAATCTTAACATTTGAAAAAAAAATTACACATGCATTATCGTTAATGAAAACGATAATATTTTTTTAGATAAAAGAAGTTACCTTAGTAAAATATATTACTTCAAAAAAGACGTTTAAATACAATGGGTGAGAGTGAAGTCCGCCATCTCAGCCCGTTATATAAGCAAAAACAAGCACCATAGAGCTACAAACCTAACTAGGGGTGAGCATCGGTCCAAAACCGGACCGGACCGGACCGGACCGAGCCCGAAATGGTCCAAAACGCCGGACCGAGGACCGGACCGAAATGGTACGGTTCGGTCCGGGTCGGTCCTCGGTCCGGTCCGGGTCGGTCCTCGGTCCGGTCCTATAAGGCATAATCATTAGGTTTTTTGGTAACACCTGACCGGACCGGACCGGATCGACCGGACCGAAGACCGAATTGGTCTAAAACACTGGACAGAAATACGTTCGGTTTGGTCCGATCGATCCAGTTCGGTTTGGTTTTCCGGTCCAGTCCGGTCCAACGGTCCATATGCTCAGCCCTAAGCCTACCCACTACATAAAAAGACAAGTCAATCTTATGAACAAAACTAGGAATAAAGAAACCTACTTCCTAACACAACCATTTAGACGGATATCGAATTGATCACAAAAGGAGTGCATCTGATCAGGAAGATCATAAACCTGGGCCTCATATCCGTCGTAAAAACTCATATCATCGTCTTCCAGGTATTGTCCACAACCAGTCGAGTATATATAACTAGAAATTTCATCCTCATGTAACAAAACCTCATTCTCTTCAAACTCCTCTCCTTGATCAATCATAGACAAACTGATTTTGAAATTATAGGTATTTAAACAATGTTTAGATTAGACTGAACTGACTTGGACCAAAATTGAAAATTGATTTCATCTAAAAATTCAGACTGAGGACCGAACCGAAATATAATCGATCCGATTCCTAGTTGGGCTATTTTCTTGCATGAACTATTTGGGTAATCCAAAGTGAAAATGGTAATGGCAAATTGGTAATAAAGAGAAAAAACAAAGAGTATTATTAGAAAGAGTAATGCACATGGGTGGTCTCGAATAGAGAGATAAAAAGGATGGGAACAGAAAGAATCGCGAGAAGACACGTGACTTTTCGTATCTATACTCACCCCCACTCTCACCAGTCGGCGCGTGTTATTCACTTCTTGTCACCATTGATAATCAATTTTTTTTACTTTTTTTTTACCTTTGTTTTCTTGTTTATTTTATCGAAAAATACAACTTTTACATGTACGTGTGGAATTTGGTAACGAATCATGATACTTTTTGAAATAATAAAGCAAGTAGATATATATATTTATTTTCATTAAAATCACATTTTGTTGGTACGAAAAAGAGACGAACTGTACAAAGGTTGGTCCTTGTCTCTTGTGTTTGTAAGTTGTATTTAGATTCTACTTTCGCCTTTATTTTTGTATCTAGGAATTTGTAGTTCACAATTTTCATAATGACAAAAAAGTCTATAAAAGCTTGCAATAATGACGCCCATTTTTGTATATTTAATCCATAATTTGATCTACACTAGTTGAATTATCTTAGACATTAGTTATATAGTGAGCTATTAAATCTGTAATTATGTTTTTTGCCAAGAACTTTTGGTGTAGTTGGCTGTTACGCTGGCGTCATCCCACCAGCCAAACCCTACGGCGTCACAACCATATCCTATCTCGGCTGTTAGCCTTTCTCGCCGTATCCACTTGACCACGTGGTGGGTTTTTTTTTTTGGGTGTGTCGTACTTGTATTTTAGTGAGTTATGTGTGGTTCAGAAGGTGTTTCATGACACCAAAATTATAAAGCAATGTGTTTTGTGCTGAGTGATATGTGACATCAATTTTCTTACGATACCACCCACAACATCAAACGATACCTAATGCTCTAAAAGAAAAAAAAACTATATTTTGATCTATGTACACTTATCATTGCTTCTAAATAATAATAAAAATTTCTATGAGACCACTTCAAAATTGTGCAACTCAATATGAATGTTGCTAGCGACCTTTTATCTTCCTTCTGTTTTATTCTGTTCACATAAATGTAGATATATACAAAAGCTGTCATTAGTGGACCTCTTTTTGTCATTAATCTATTTAATGCAAGTTTATACACAAGTAGGAACATGGCACATGACTAGATTGGTCCATACTTTGCTTCTTAATGTGGTTTGGTTTTGACCTTTTCAGTTCACTATCATATTTTTGGACTTGCTCGATGACTTGCAGGTCACTGGTCCACATCAAGATAAGCGTTTCGAGGGGCCTGCGATCCATTCTAACGAGCACGTCGACTGTGTTTCCACTTTAGGCTCAACGTTACGTTTGAAGGGTGTTTTTGCTAGTCAGCATTTCTGCATATGTGTTTCATGGTTTACTTCATGGCTTTTTAATCATATATTAATGTTATTTTTCATAGTTTTGATAAGTTTAGCGTGGTCTTCATGCAAAGGTGTGTATTTATTTGTTGGTAGATCGTTTCGGTTTCTAACTTTTGAGTATTTTCACTTGTTACTATTCCGATTTTCAGATGCTTAAAATCCACTCATCTTAATGTACATTGCGCTAAAATATAACGCAGAGTAAAGTATACGTAGTGTACGAATACATTTTGTTGGAAACTTCGGACTTTAACCGAGCCAAACCAGGCTAGGAGCGGGCCAAGACCAAGACCTTGGCCCGGACTCTGATCTGGAATCTGGACTCATGTAGGACTAGCCGGGCCGAGTATAACCGGGACTGGAACTCGTTTGGTTGGGCTTTTTTGAACCGGGCTCGTATTGGGCTAAAGATTGGGCTTATCTCACACTTTTATATGACATCATCAACACATTATAATAAGACATTCACGTCATGAATCTACCTTTCTTCACATGCATAAAATGTAGTAGTATTCAAACTAGGGTTCACCCTTGTTTACACTCTAATCAAAACCTGAGTCAACACCAATATACTATTTCTTGTAATCTTTTCATCATTCCATTCATGACTATCACACCTTCTTCACACTCAAATAAATATTGGGTTTGGCATAAATGGATACTCAAACTGAAAGTAGAAGCATTGAATCCAATGCTAACCTTCGAAACAATCTTGTTTGAACTTAAGTCTTTCGCAGGACGTAGATTGCGATATGTCTTTGTGATTAATTTTGATATGCAAATCAATTGCTGCAAACAGACTCATTTTGATATATATGTTGTATTGTTTTTCGCCAAAAAAAGTACACTCTCATGGTTACAGTTGGCTGGCGTGTCATTGTATATCAACTCGCGTATATGAAACTTGAATTTATGACCTCTAGAGACTCGAAAAGAAGACACCAATCTAGAATTGAAGCAAGGTAAAATTATACTAACTTATATAACAGTTTCATACTGTCATATATTTTTGTCTACATCAAGGACTTATGACGTTTTGAAGTTATCAGCCAAACTGCTCAACCTAATTACTAGAACTATGAATCGAAATAAAATAAAATCAAAAATGGTTGAACAAATAATTTTTGAATTCTTGTTCAAATAAATAAATAAATTTGTTTTCACTTAGAATCAGTGTGATCCTAGACTAGACCAGCCTAATACAAACTTAATATTTAGCTAAAAATATATCTATACATTACACAATTTCTTTTTATATGATTTCTGCTTTTATTCATTTTTTTCGTTGATCCAATGCACCATGTTTTCACAGTTGTTCTGCCTCTAGATTTTTTGCATGTTAGATTTCACAACATTCGTCGTTTCATTTGCGTGTTCATCGGTTTGGTTATCGGGTTGCTCGATTTATTTTAGTTACTTTGGTTAAGTTTTTTCTTTGGATATAACCGAATTCAAATTAGATTTAACCGGATCGAAAACCGAATTTGAGTTCGGTTTGGTTTTCGAGTTGATCCGAATAAACCGATTTACAAGGGTGAGCAAGGGGCGGTTTTTGGATGAAACCAAACCCCGAACCAAAAGTTCGGTTTTAAGTTTTTTAAAAACAAACACAGCACCAAAAGTTCACTGAGGTTTTTTGTTTTTGGTTTTTTGCGATTCGGTTTTCAGTTTTCGGTATTTTCAGTGTTTTCATTGGAGCGCCATATTTT
>BQNB010103680.1:0-23983 GCA_026074375.1 Tanacetum coccineum | reverse complement strand
ACTTTTCCAATAACCTAGAGTATTTACACTACAAATTTTCATCTAAATTTCCCCAAATCTCATTTGAACATTATTGGTCATGTCGGGACTCATTTTTGGCATTTCACGCTATTTACGGGTCAAATCATCCATAACATAAATAACATAATAATACCCTCTAAAAAGGATTATTATACACCATATAACACAAAATACTTCAATCACATAAATTTACCACCGTCAACACGGTACAGGTTCTAACAAAATTGACAAAAGTTAAATAGTCAAAGGACTAAATTAGAACATTCAAAACTCACAAAAAGGGCAAGGGTTACACTTTGGACATCAGGTGATTTGAGAGTTCATCATACCAGGCTCTTGGAGCTTGCTTCAATCCATATAAAGCTTTCCTTAGACGGTAGACTTTTTCTAGATGATCAGGATCAACAAACCCATCTGGCTGAGAAACATAAACCTCCTCCTTTAGTGGACCATTAAGAAAATCCGTTTTGACGTCCATCTGATAGATTGGAAAAGATTTGTGTGCAGTGTAGGCAACAAAAATCCAAACTGCTTCCAAGCGAGCGACTAGTGCAAAAGATTATTCGAAATCAATACCCTCTTCCTAAGCATACCCCTTAGCCACAAGTCGTGCCTTATTGCGAATTACAATATTGTCTTCATCCTTTTTGTTCTTCCATAACCACTTTAGTTTGATGACCATCTTTTCAAAGGGTTTTTCAACTAGTTCCCAGACTTGGAGTCTGTCAAATTGATGAAGCTCTTCCTGCATCGCCTCAATCCATGCGTGATCAGCCATTGCTTCCTTAATGTTTGTTGGTTCAGCAGTACTCACGGTGAGCGCGAACATACACATTTCAGGATCCGTAGCAAGTTGTTTCTTGTCTACAATGGCTTGGATGGATTTCCACGAACTTGTTCTAACAGATGATTTTTGGTCCATCGGTAGTCGGATTGATGACGTTGGTAGAATGTATGCGTATTTGAATTATCAACTTTGCGTGAGGAAGATGTGGAAACTAGAAGGGGGATTAAATAGTTTTTACCATTTTAAAATTAAAACTTAGATTGTCTACTTATGTGAACTCAAGAGATATACACAAGTGTATATGATAGCAATGTAATAACTAAATAAACAATCTACAAAATATAAGCAAGTAAAGAAAAGATCAAAACGATGACACAATGATCTATAGTGGTTCGGGTACTACAAATCTAACTCTTCGTCCTAACTCTCCACTCCCCAAGTACCCAACATGAGAGTTATCTTCACTATGTCCAACAAGCTCTCACTAAGGATTGGCTCTTGGCACCCTTTAGGTTGAGAAACCAGTACACGAGGTCGCTTACAATTTTCCTGGTACAAGAGCTAAATACGCCACGACCACGAGTTCTACTTCGAGATAGAACCAATCTAACACACTGGTTTGTATTATATGGTTCCCCAAAAACTTAACTCCTAAAACATACACAGATGATACAACACAACACACAACACAGATGATAACAAGAGGTGAATGAATTATCACGGGAGGGAAACTCGATGACACAACTAATAGTAACACTAAAGCTTTGCGTCTTCTGAGTGGTTCCTTTACTAAAGAGTGAGGGAATATTTGATCACTTGTAATGTATTAAATGTAGACAAGTTACGAATGAACAAATAATAAATACAAGAATAAAATAATTAAGAAAAATATTTGACGAAGAGTTGTCTAAAATGAAAGAAAAGAGGTTGGTATATTATATGCAAAAAAAACCTTTTGAATTCAAATTCTGGCTCGCAAGGGAGTCAAACGTACGACTCACAGTATCCCCCATCCCTTGGATCCGTCTAGTGTTTTTGTGGTGGATTCCGTGGGTGGAGCTAGCGGGACAGAGGGTAAACATTTGTCATTTTTGTATTAAAACCCCAAATCTCATACAAAATATTATTTTGTAACTTATTAAAACTAAGTTTAATAGATTCTTCTAGAAGAAAAAATTTCTTATCAACAATAATGAAAGATTTCTAGATTTGGGAAGGTTTGGAAAGATTTGTATTTCCACTTATGGTTTAATCTTATTTTATCTAACTGATTAATATAACTAGCTTATAATTAATCATGTGTTAGCTTAAATCATTTGATTAGAAAAGATTTATGCAAATGATAATATTTTTCTTTGATCATTAACTATGTTTAATAATGCCATATTCATACCTTAAGTGATTTGTCGGCTTCAAGTAAACTTTTGACTAGATAACTTGTTTACGTAAACTTTTACGTAGTATGACATTATATTTGTTATTATCAAAACAAGAAGATCATTAAATATAAATATCGTTTTTTAGCACGAAAATTTGTATAACACTCTCTTCTTTTTGATGATACAAACATTATAAACTCATGCTTATTTAAAATTTACTAAATAAGTATTTATAGATAAGTTTTACCATCATCGTCTCTCTCTCTCTACTCATCCCTTTTTTGTCGAAAAATAAAGATATGTATAGGTGGTCCTTGCAAATTCGTTTATTGATGATGCTAAGTCACTTGGTTACGCAATGCCCAAAGTAAAAAAAATAATGACAAAATTGCTAGTGCTCCCTTTTGGTGTATACTCCCCCTTGCTTGGGGGCACCAAGTAATCGAGCTATGGATGCTTTGCTACAAAACAAAGTTAGTAGACAAGCAAATATATGTATGACAATCACAAATTAACACATATACATTTTACACAATAAACATCCATCGTTAACACAACAAATGAAAATAATGTTAAATCCACTATAAAGGATAAAACATAAAATCTGGCATTAAAGCCATTACATGATAAGCTTAAACTAGAAAATTAAAGTAAACAATTATAAATCCTAAATCTTTGAAGAAAAACATTTTCCCATATAATCCGAGGGGTGAGGTGAGATGGTTATGCAGCTAATGCGGAAAGTAAGGTGGGTGTGATGGAGAGCCGATGTGGTGTCGTATGTATGAGAACATGTAGTTGACACGGTTTTGGAGCATTTGGATTTCATGCCTTGTGGTGCTACAACATTGACAAAACATGTTATAGAGGTGAGGCGTATCATTTGGATAAACAAAATCCAAGATGTTTGGATGATTGGGAAAATCTTGATTTCCAAGATTTGGTGGTGGATGGTGAATGTTTTCAATGGTTTAAATCCGGGTGGTGGATTTGGAAAGCCGGGAGGTGGTCGAGTGACACGTGGTGGTGGAGATGGATTAGAAGGGCCCGGTGGCCAGTTATCCATGGTTTGAACATAGGGATCATTTGGTGACATTTGAGGTGGAGGAAGTTGATAGGTCTCGATTATCTTGAATCAAACATATCAATCATGGAAGCATAGAGAGAATAGTAGAGGATGGCAAGTATTCAAATTTCAAATGATATTAAAAATGGATGGAAAATGGAAGAGTTAGTTACAAAGCATCACCCTCTAATGAAGATTAGAGGGATATTTATAGGTGAGGAAGGGAGGTTTTCCTTCCTTTATTTTCCTAACTTAACACTTCTAGTCCCTAGACTTTGGTAATTATGCTATTTCATTCTTTTAGCATAATACACGTTATTACAAACTACTTTGACATTAACAAAAGAAAGACTAATAACTAAATAACACAAAATCACATAATCGACACTTTTAATGATCCTAACAATCTCCCCCTAAGAGTCGATTATTCAAGGCGTTCTCTTCGTGGTCCAAGTGGTCTTCTATTCACGAACATCTCCCATCTTCTCATTTGTCCACGATGCTTCAATATTTCTTCAATCTCTTCTTCAAACAACTTCAAGTACTCTGCTTCTTCTTTAGTGAGATCTTTTTGTACATACCCATACTTGATATCGTTATTATAACTCTTCAGACCTTCTAACACTTTATTTAACGTTGCATCACAAAAATTATGGATCTCTGAATGTCTTATCACCCGTTTCTTTTTCTTTCTATTCTTGTAAATAATTCCATGCACAGGCTCATAGATGATAGAGAATATTTCATGATCTTCAATTCCTGGGAAAGTCATTGTTGGTGCAGTGAGATTAACCTTCTGTTGATAGCTTTCAATTCCAAGTTGGAAGTCTTTGCACTCTTTCCCATATCACTGTACTTCTAACGAATACCGATAAAGACCATAGCAATCCTGTATCTGCATAATCCGGTACCTTGCCATTCATAATCAACAAGTATATGTCCTCAATATCATTCTTGTTAAGATTCTTGTAATCAGGCTTGGTAATCGATACTATGCAATCATTAGCTCTTCTTGCAACAATCTCTGTGATAAACTTGTGTTCATGACCCAATTCCTAATATGTCTTGATGACTTGAACGATTTTTGAGTTTGAATAAATCTATTCCTTTGGTTTTCCAGGTTCTTTCTGTTTCCTTATGTAGAAGATCTTCGCACGAGGATTCTTCCAATGTTCAACACCATATCGAGCATAAGGATTGAATTTCTTTACACACTTATTCACCCATCTGGAAGTTTGTTCTTCAATATCATCATCGTTGAAGATAATTACTGGAAACTTGTGAAGTGACAATACTATCTTCTTCGGTCTAAAATTTCATTTCTTAAAATACAAAAGGTCATGATTAATCAGAGATAACGCTGGATCTTCAGGATCTTTTTGATAGCTATGAACTAATGGTGTGGTCTTTCGTGGATGTGGAGAGATAAGAATTTCTTTTCTACTCTCCCAGACAATGTCACTCTTCAAGAAATTCTTCATCTGATCAATGTGATACTGATGCTCATCTCCTGAAGTACATCTCTGTCTCAACATCTCATCAGCCATTTTCTCAGCTTAGCTTCATCAACGGTCAGTCCAAAAATCAAAATCATCATCTTACTCTTGATTACCTGAAGTTAATGGAGCTTGTTCCTCTTGAAAAACTTATCCAGATGATGCCTCTCCAGACACATAAGCTTCATACTCTGATGTTTTCTGCCGCTTTACACTATTCTCCCCCTCAGGATGAGCATCATCATGAGGATCGTCCTGATCTCTTAGGCAAACGGCAGGAGTTCTACATGCAGTTTGTAGTACCATATTTCTTTCAAACTTCATCTGGAGAGCCAACCATATTGCTATGTCTTGTTGTTGCAATTGAGGATCAGCTTTCATAGCAAGATACAATTGATATTGTTGATCTGGAACAGAGGATGTTTGTGATTGAGCCGGATGAACATAAAGAACATCTCCAGACATATAACTTCGTACGGATGCATCAACTTAAGAAGGAATGACATTGGCAATTGCATTCTCAATTTGTGTCGAGATTTGAGCCTGAATATTTCCACGTTCCTGCAGAATAGCTTTAGCAATCAATCTTTCCGTCTCTACTTTAGCCTTTTGCCTCTCTAGAATCAACCCTTCCGCAACATACACTGGAACTTAATTCTGAACTTGTTCAGGAACTTGCTTCATAACTTGCTCTTTAATGTGTTTATCTATCATAGTGGGTAATGTCTCAACCATTACATCATGAAGATTATCAGCAAGTGTATCCAATGACTTTCTTGGCATAAACCTCGCCCGTAGATGTGCAAACAAGTAACTATAACGTCCTTATAACTCGTGAAAGAAGCTCTTGTAGCGTTTGAAGCGAGTAGGTTTTGTCTTGAACAATGATAGAAGTCAATTCATTTTAGCTAACTTTTTGTGAGGTAAACTTGATGATGATGTAGTATGAGGAGTATCCGTTAATTCCTTGAGTTTCTCGGCATCCGAAGATACGAGATTAGTATGAATCCTAAGAGATCTAATTGGTGCGGGGATTGGTGAATTCATAGTCTCCTCTGTAAGTTTCCCTTTCTCCCTTCTCTATAATTCATACACCTCATCAGTTATTTATTCATCTTCATCATTTACATTCACTGGTATAACAACGTTAGTAATATCCACCACTAGAGTCTCCTTAATAATCTCCACCTCCTTCTCTTTAGTAATCTCCACCTCTGGACTTTCCTTATTACTCCTAGGCTTTATCCTAGTGCCAGGAATATTTCATTCATCATTCCTAGGGATTGAACTATCATCAACAACATTCTCTTGTCCATCCACCATCTTTTCAATTTCTTCAGATGCCAAGTGCTCATCAACCAGTGCCACATTTTCTCTTGCTTCCTGCTCCTCACGACTTTTATGCTAAGCAAGACTAACTTCTAATGTATCTTGTAAAATCATCTCATCTGCTTTGTCAACAGTTGGCACTGGAGCTGGTGGTGTAATACATGTGGATCTCCTTTCAGGGATACGAAGACGAATCATAGTTGATCGTCTTAGAGCACTTGACTCTGAGGCTTCCTTATTAGGGTTAGGTGACCTAGGGGCGCTAGTTGTCCTATGAGTTCCTTAGGTAGACTCAGTCGGCTGTGACTGAGTCAGAGGAACATCTATCCCAAACACCTCCGCATACATCCGATAATGCTCCGTGTACTTCATTTCTTCAGTGATCATCCAAGCTGGTATCTGCATTCCAACTTTGTTTTTGTGTCTTCCTGAGTTAAAAATATTTTTCATGATATCATCATCTTGCAAGTTGTGATACATGTCTCGAGCACATCTTTAGATGTCAGGAAAGATAGTCATGTAATGACTGACAATGATCTTTGTAAATGTTGGATATGGAATCGAAGATGTTGGATGATGAAGCGAATAGTAAAGTCCTTCCCATAGTAACTCCGCATAATCCACATGAATGTTATTGACAAAGCGATACATCATTTGCATTATCTGCAATGGCGGTTGATCCCATCCAGTGACACGTTTTGTCAAGCATTTTGAGAATATCTTACATAATGTTTGCCATGGCTGCAGAAGACCAATTATTTTGAAACTTGATGGTGTCTTTAGCTCCATTGTAAATCCTAATACTTGTTTGTAGAATGGAACCATGTCAGAAAATGATGGTGGTGGCACGAATAAATTATGATTGTTGTCAGTTGCATATGGAAGATGAAATATTGTTCCGAAGTCATCCAGTGTGAGAGTAAGTTCTTTCTTGTCCAGCATAAACTTAAGCCTATACTTTGATCCATCTTCCTTCAAAGTATGCCAGAACTGTGCCAAATAAATCCATGGTACCAATGAAGAAGCTGCAATGCTAAATCTTAATGGATGATTCTTGATGATATTCATCAGAATCCTGCTTTCCTGTGGGCATTGCACATGCTCGAGATCAACTTTCTTGTTAGCATCCATAAGATCATATCTTTTGTTTGGAGGACACAGTTCATCTGGATGAACATCAGCTGCATGTTGTTGTTGTGCCATGATGATTACTGAATGAATACAATTGAGACATTAGATAACAAGAAATTCATTTGACATTTTTGTCTTTTTCCACTCTGTCTGTTTTATATGTTCTGGCAATTCTTTTTGAACATATTTTTGATTAGTTTCTTTCCCATGTGCTCGTTCTTTCTTTTTCTAGCACATGCCATACGCTTTGTTCTTTTGATTTACCAATTTTGTGTATTCTGGCAATTCTTTTTCGAACACTCTTTTGATTTGCTTTTTCGCGTATGGATTTAGTTCTCTCTTTCTGTTTTTAGAATATCCTCACCAGAAATTCTTTGTGACATGATACTCTTTCAAGAATGATGAAGATTTCTCTTTTGATTTTAATCAAGACTCTTTTCTGAAAAATTAAAGATAAATCATTCAACTTCTTAAAATTGTTTTGTGAAAGAGTATCATTTTTACACAATAACAGATTTTGAGAACTTTTTCCAGAAATCTTTTGACAAAAACTTTCTTTATAATGATAACATAGAATCAGGTAATCTCAAATCCACAACTGAAAGACCACTAAGTCACTCACTCCTCATTCTGTTCATTGCAGAAAACGGCCAAAGCCGGACATAACTTAGTCCACTTAAACAATTGAGATTTGGATTAACAGATTCAAGTTATGAGAGATCATTGTTTTTAACTTAGTCCGCAAGTTTGTATTCTGTCCCAACAAAGTAAATTTCCACAGTACCCTTCTCAACATGTTCTTTAATAAAATGATACCGGATATTAATGTGCTTAGTCTTAGAATGTTGGACCGGATTGCATGAAATAGCAATGGCACTCTTGAAATCATAATACATCAGAATCCGATTGTATTTGTATCCATAATCCAAGAGTTGTGTACGCATCCAGATTACTTGTGCACAGCAAGCAGACAAGGAGACATATTCAGCCTCAGCAATAGACATCGCAATACAATCTTGTTTCTTTGAACTCTAACTCATGAGCTTTCCACCTAGAAATTGCAATCATCCTGATGTACTTTTACAATCATCTTTACATCCTTCATGGTCAGTATCTGAATAGGAAATTAGTTCAAATATGGAATCCTTCAGATACCATAGGCCCATGTTATAAGACTATCTCAAGTACCAAAAATCCGTTTGACCTCTTTGAGGTGTTTGACCGTAAGACGTGCTTGATAACAAGCACATACAAAAGTAGCAGATGCAATGTCTGGTCGACTAGCTATTGGGTACATAAGCCCTCCTATCATACGACAATAAGGCGTTTGATCAGTAGGAGTGCCTTGTAAATCAGCATCCAGCCTCTTAGTTGCCATAGGTGTACTCATGGAGATACACTCATCCAGACCATGTTTCTTTAACAATTCAATTACATATTGTGACTGACTTATGAATATGCCACGGGGAGATTGATGAACTTGAATTCCAAGAAAGAACTTTAGTTCACCCATCATCGACATTTCAAAATTATTTTTCATTAGATTTGCAAAACATTTTGAAAAATCTAGATTTGTTGATCCAAAAATAATGTCATCAACATATACTTGAACAAGTAATATGTCTCTCCCATGACGTCGTGTGAACAGAGTCGGGTCAATAATACCTTTAGTGAACCCATGTTCAATTAGAAAAGAAGACAATTTGTCATACCATGCACGAGGTGCTTGCTTAAGACCGTATAGAGCTTTTTTCAACCTGTAGACGTGATCTGAAAATTCTGGATCAATAAATCCTTTAGGTTGGCTGACATAGACTTCTTCTATCAAATGACCATTGAGAAAAGCCATTTTGACATCCATTTGAAGTATAGTGGTATTCTTATGAGCAGCATAAGCAATAAACATCCGAACAGCCTCAAGACGAGCAACATGAGCAAATGACTCTTCAAAATCAATGCCTTCTTCCTGCTTATATCCTTTAGCCACAAGACGAGTTTTGTTCCGAACCATAATATTTTCAGCATCACACTTATTCTTCCAAAGCCATTTGAGAGCAATAATATTCTTTCCTTCTGGTCGTGGAACGAGTTCCCAAACTTGAAGTCTCTTAAATTGATTCAACTCATCTTGCATAGACTCAATCCAACTATGGTCTGCCATTGCTTCTTTGATATTCTTTGGTTTAATAGTACTAACGGTTAATGCATAAATGTATACTTCAGAATCTGTATGTTACCGTTGACGAGTCATGACAGGTTTGGATAGGTCACCAATAACTTGGTCTAGAGGATGATCTTTTGTCCAAATATGAGTTGAGGGTTGTACTTGATGGAAATTCTACACATTTGATGGTTCTAGAGCCGTTGTAGATGACTCAATTTCCTCACGACTTGGAGGATTATATGGAACAAACTGTGCATTACCATCAAAATCAGCAGAATCTTCTTGATTAAATTCATCAGCCTCGGTCAAAGAGATTGGAGAAGTTTGTTCGTCAGATGTAGTGACAACAGGAGGAGCCTCATGTGCGTCATCAAAGATTGAAGATGTGGAAGATGAATCTTCATGAACTTGAGTCAGTTGTGCAGCGGAATTGATGGTTGTATCAGAAGATGTCTTCTCAAAATATTCTTCAAACATCGGACCGAACAAATTATCTAAATCTTCTTTGGATGGAGTATTCATTGGTTCTGCTGATGAATTATGATTGTTGAATCATTGAAGTTCGGGTTCTAAACAATCATGTTCAAAAGCCATTGCTGTGAGCTCGTCAAACTTGACATTAATAGTTTCCATTATCATTTTGGTCTGTCGTTCTAAAATCAAAAGCCCTGTTGATGTTTCAGAAATAACAATAAACACTCCAATGTCTGCTTTTGGTTTCATTTTTCTAAGATCATCTTGGTCATTTGTTGAAAAACATAATGAACCAAACATATGAAAATGAGCAATATATATTTTTTCCGACCGCAGTATATAGCTCATAAGGTGTTTTGATTTATCGTGTAATGGATGATTACCGATTTTGAGTAAAACAAGCCGTCTACCACTACTATACCCAAAGAAAATTCAGGTAAATCGATGAAAAGATAACCCATTGTGCGATTGCAGACCACAACAAACAAGAGTACGATTATGTCTTTCAACTACTCCATTTTGCTGAGGTGTTCGAGCAATTGAAAATTGTTGCATGATGCCTAACTTTTCATAATTAGCTTTAAGAGATGTGTTTTTGAATTCAGTACCATTGTCAGTATGAATCTTACAAACTTTGGTTTTGTAATTTAATTGAGCTTGAGCAATGAATTTCTTGATGATCTCTGGAGTTTTATCTTTTGAGCAAAGAAAATAAACTCATGTATATCTAGAGTAATCATCCACTATCACAAGAATATACTTCTTTCCATTGATCGAAGCTACCCTTATTGGACCGCATAAATCCATATGAAGTAATTCTAATTTGGAATGATCACTTGGAACCAATTTAGGTGGATGAGAAGCTTTCTTGGTTTTCCCTTTTCTCAAGCAGAACAAAGTTAATCCTTTCCATATTTGAACTTTGGTAGACCGTCAACCAAGTCAAGTCTGGTAAGATCGTTTATGGTACCAAAATTAAGATGTGACAGTCTTCGGTGCCATAACCATGACTTTGTTGAAGTTGCTTTGGACATGAGACAAATGGGTAAAGAAGCAGCCATGTCAGAAATAGAGATAGTATACAAATTGGATTTGCGTCCTCCTATGAGCAAATCATCTCCTTCCAGATTTCATACGTAACATGTATTGGAATGAAAATCCACTTCTAAATCTCCATCACAAAATTGTCCAACACTAAAGAGGTTATGTCCAAGACCTTCAACATAATATACATGACAAATAGTATATACCATGTATATAATCAACCATATTTATCCAATGATTGCTGCAAAATTATCATTTCCAAAGCTAACGATGCCCACGAATTTCTTAATGAAATTTCTCAATAGTGACCGATCACCTGTCATATGCTTTGAACAACCGCTGTCAACAACCCACAGAATGATCTGAACTAACACAAGAAGAGACAACACATGGAGAACTGGGCAATTTGACTACCCATTTCTTAACTGAAACCGATGGTTTCTCAGATGAACGAGTATTATGAACATTCGTTTTATGCTACAAGAGTCCAAATAAACATTTGGTTGATGTCAAATCAATTTGCCAAATTCTACTTGTTCGAAATCTGTTCTTTATGAATATGTTTAAACGGTTTATCTTGCAAATTTCTTGCTTATCCTAGATGCACTAGAAACCTTATCCTTAGCTTTTTGAGGCATTTTCTATAACATCAATCTTAGATTTTGAAAACTACAAAAGTATGTCATCTAAGTCTTAGATTGTGGTTTTTTTCATAGAAAACCTAGTCATAGGATCTACACAAGTAGTTTCTGAAGATTTTGGAGTCTAAATTATGGAGAAGGTTCAACCGAACATTCTAAAAAAGAAAAAAAAAAAAAAAAAATTCGAACACACATTCAATTTATGCTTTGCAACACATTTATTATGACAAGGAATAAACACATTTTGCATACAAGAAACACATAACAAAGTTTTTGCTTTAGAAGCGTTTGCAAAATCAACATCAATTACATTTTCCTTGTTCGGAATAACATCTGCAGATGTATTATCTGTTTGCTTATTTTTCCTAACATAAACTGCTACATTCTTTGCTACTTTCTTAGAGTTATCTAATACACTGTGCGCAACATGTAACTCTCTACTCATTGGTCTTCTAACTCTAGATGTAGCATTCATTCCTTAAACATAAAGCTCTCTTATCTTGTTTGTTTGTTATTCATGTGTTTGTGACAACTCTGTACATGTCCTGATCTAATGACATTGTGTTTAATTTGGCTCCCTGTTTGTTTGGTAGTTGAAGTCTGTAAAGTGACTGGTTTTGACACAACATGGTTTTCTTCTATTTTGGGAACATTCGTTTTCTTTTAAAAAGCGTGTTTGTTTAGTGGTGTGACACATAAAAGAGAATGATAACCATTTGTTTTGTCAAACTTAGTATTTACAGACTTACCTTTTTCAACTTTTCTAATCTTGTCTTTAACTCAGACATGATAGATAAAAGATTCTGATTCTCAGCACGAATAGCACCATATGCATATGTTTTCTCAGAAACATGAATAATTAATTCATCCATTTCTTTTTGAGTTTGAGACCGTAGTCTTTTAGGAAGTTTTTTGTATCTTCCCTAAAAAAAAAAAAAAAAAAAAAAAAATCTTTTTATATTCCATTTTAGCATTATCACGTTCTTTTATCAAAGAATGCACTTTAAAATCTAAAGATACGTTCTCATCCTCAAGTTTCTCCATCTTTGAAATCCAAGAGTAATCAAGAGGAATTGTGGTTTTATTCTTTGAAGTTGAATCCCATTTTTGTTTTTGTTTTCATGTTGTAATTTTAATTGAAAATCAACACTTTGCTTTTCACATCTTTGAACATCTTTTTCAAGAATTTTTATTCTTGCCTGCAAACCCTCTTGAATCTTAAAAGATTTCTTCTTGACTTTTTCAAGTTCAGCATTTAAGATCTTATCTACACATTCATGATTAATCAACACACAGAGCTCAACATCATGTTTGAGTGATGCTTCCAAAAGTTGATCTTTTCCAACAAACTCATTTGCTTCTCTAGTTCATCAAGCTCACTTTTCTGTCGACTCAAAAACATCTTTCATTTCTTTTATATCCCTTTGAAATAGATTCCGAAAGAATTCAAGATAAACCTTCAACTCGTTAAGAATTGTTTAACTTGTCTGAACAAAAAACTTTGATTTGTATTTTCTGCCGGTGATGTGAAAAAAATGCTTGCTCTTTTACAGTTCTGTGTATTACAAGACATCTTTTCAAAACACCCATTTTATCTTGTCTAATTATTTGATCAAGAGGTGACACACTATGCATATTTTTTGATACTGAATCTTAACCTGACGGGAATAGAAGAAGATGGAAAATATTGTTTGCTCGAAATAAGCGCTTTTTTGAGGAACAAAATCTTTATAAAGCGCATTTAATTTTTTGTAGTTAATTGTCCAACAAATTTTGTTTTGTTTGCAACAGCAATTTGGATCATTATTTTTCTGTCATTTTTTGTATGACTTTAAAAAGCATCCTCAAGCGTAGTCCTCAGAAATCTCTTAGACAATTAAAGGAATTTCTAAATTAACCTAAACTAGATGCAACCCATTAACTTTGGACACAGTTGAAAATTGCTTGCTTGAGTGTATAAGATTCAATACCCCAAACCATTTTTAATTGTTGGTCATGACACAAACAATAGGTTTGGTCCAAGCTAAACATTTCCTTGTAAAGGATTGCCAAGTTTCAAAATCAGATCAACATTCGTGTTTTAGTTTGGGCCTCAAGATCTAGATAGTATCATGATAAGTATCTTCTTTTCTCACTCATTGCTTTTTAAAATAAAATGAGTCTTTTGTAATTCCTTACATTTTTCCGTTTGCAGTATTTGACATCTAAAATCTCATTTATCTCGTTGTTTTTCGAGATCTCCGAATGAATATCTCGATCACTTGAACTAATTGAGGACTGAGCTTGTTTATTATAAAGTTTTTTGCCCTTCATTAGATTAAGAAATTTTGTTGAGATGTAATTATTATCCTTTTTTATTGTTATCCTGAAATACAAACCACCCGTTCCTTAATCTTCTCAAGCTTGACTAGATAAATGCGTGTTTTGTTTTTGGACCTTGTCGAGCCAAATATTCGCCTGTTTTTCAGCTTCCAGATTTGGCATTTCTAGCAAGTTTTTCTACATCACATAATCAGGAACTTTGTATCTATTTTCAAATACTGCCACTATTAACATTACCTTGATGAATCAAATTTAATATTGCTTATTAATATGATCATCACAATAGGTAACTGTTAATAATTTTAGTATAGTTGGATGCATTGGTTCATTAATCTCATCGATGGATAAAGATTGTACCATCACATATAAATGCAGACTCATAGCTTGGCCCATCAAACAGAAGTATGCAACCCCCCCCCCCCAGCTGTTGAATTCTGGCCATTAAGCATATGTTTGCACTAAAGTTCTATCAATTTCTTCCATCCTTGATGCGTCAGCAAAGAGAAAATCATTCTGCTCATCAGTAAGAATTACGTCAGCTTCATCCTGTTTTGCCAGCAACATTTGCTCCATGAAATACTTCGAGTCATGAACCCTTGGCTTTGGACAATTCCTAGCATAATGTCCTTTTCCACTGCAGTTGTAGCATTAAACAGTTGAAGTATTGCTGAAGATAAGTTCAAGTAGTCCTTTGAACATTTCCAGTCTCTTTTGGAGCATTCATTCCCTCAACAACTTCCTCTTGAACATAAGCTCGTCTGCTATTTCTTCCAGTATTGCCAGAATTCCTGCTTTGAATATTCACCCTGTCTCCTTGAATGATTGCTTGATTTCTGGTGTTGGATGAAGCACGAAGATGATTATTTGTTGGACTAGAGAAATTTTGAGTAATGGCTTTTGCAAGTAGCAACATCGCAGAGACTAGAGGATCTTCAGAATTGTTGTGAACATCATTCTGCTGGTACTTATCATCATAAAAAACGACAGACGTAGGATGTGTCACATAATAAGATCATGTTTGTCTGGATGATGAACCCGTGTGTGCTACTAGAGCCAAAGGGTCATGAGACTTTTCTAACTTCTTTGCCCTTGAAGCATTAACCAGTTTCTTAAATTGCTGAAGATAATCAAAAAGATCATCGAATTAATCCACTGTCAATTGTTTAGCAAGACGAACTTGAGTCACATATTTCAACCATTCTGGTTGCAAACTATTCAGAAACTTTGTGTTGATTGTAACAGTTGGAAAGTTCATGTTATTTCGTTCCAAATCATTCATTAACCGAGCAAAACGGTTGTAGACTGAACCAAGTGCTTCCCCTGGTTCAGCAACAAATTGATCAAATTTGTTCGTAAAACGCGTTTTCTCTATCAACTTTGTTTTTGGTATAGTTCCGCCTCATCAAACGTTCAACTCGTTTCACATATCCATGGCCGAAGGTTCAAGCATCCACATAATTTTTAAATCTCATTAGGAATAAAAGTATAATTCAGATATTCCTGACCTCCATATCAGCATCATGAGCAATAAGCATCACCTTCAAGATCCTCTGCCGTTGCAATCGTGTATGTCCGAGACTTATCTTCATTAATAAAATTCTTAAACTCCTAAGGGCCTTCATCAAGTGCTTTGAGAAGCCACTAAGGAACATCTGTTTTCTCTCTCTCTTCTGTTTAGATATTCGTCTGAATCTACTTGCCCATTAATATAACTAACCCCTTTCAAAGCATAGGATGCCTATTCGTCAGAACCGGCATCAGCAAGGATTGTTGTATGTTTGGATGACGACAGGTCTTATGATTCAAAGCTAGATCTTTTTTTGGTTTTTTATTTTGTTATGTAGTATTTTTTTTAGTATTTTTCTATTTTTGTTTGTTGTTTTATTTATTTTTTTGTTTTTTTTTGTAGACGAAAATGAGTGATATTTGTGAGAATATTATCAAACTCAGTAACAGTTGTCAAATTCGGACAACTCTGTTCTCGGATAACAAGTAGTCTGAAAATCGATACACTTCTCGAACAGTACACAAAATCAAACAACAAATACTAACAAACTCGGTAATCTTAAAAACTTAATAAACTCGGAAATAATCTTGCTTCAAACTCGATAAAACCCAAAACTCGATTGAACTTCAAACTCGATAAACCCAAATTTTGAAAAATTCAACAATTATGGATTATTAATAACCACAAATTCGATTAAACCGAAATTTATGATCACTAGATAATCCAAAAGTCCGTTAATATCAAATTCGATAAAACCGAATTTGATTTCTGAGTTTTTAGAATGTGAAATTTTTTGTTTTTCAGCACTTCAATTCACGATAAAACCGTGAAATGGATGTATGTTTCGACTTTGAAAGCTTATTTCCGAGATTAAACGTATCACAACCTTATTCACAATTTTTGATAGAACCAAAAATGTGAAACTCATAAAACTCGATAAAATCGAGTTTGAGAATAAGCACCTAATATATGATTTTCGATAGAACCGAAAGATCGTATATATCTATTACAGTATTTGCTATCGAAAAAACTCAACTAATACAACAGAATTTCCTAAAACATCAAGAAACCACACTTCCAAGAATACAAAACTACTTCCGAGAACGTTAAGAATACTTCCGAGATTGCTGAAAATGTAAAAATATACTCAATAACGCCCAATTTCTCGAATTTGCTGCCAAAACTTATCTCGAAAGCTCAAAACCTTCAACCGAATTCTTCGAACATCATTTTTCGCTCTCGGAGAAGGGGAAAAATTCTCACAAATCAAACACTCTACTTCTCTATTGACGAATGATACCACTTGATAGGTCTCGATTATCTTGAATCAAACATATCGATCATGGAAGCATAGAGAGAATAGTAGAGGATGACAAGTATTCAAATTTCAAATGATATTAAAAATGGAGGGAAAATGGAAGAGTTAGTTACAAAGCATCACCCTCTAATGAAGATTAGAGGGGTATTTATAGGTGAGGGAAGGAGGCTTTCCTTCCTTTATTTTCCTAACTTAACACTTCTAGTCCCTAGACTTTGGTAATTATGCTATTTCATTCTTTTAGCATAATACACCTTATTACAAACTACTTTGACATTAACAAAAGAAAGACTAATAACTAAATAACATAAAATTACATAATCAACCCTTTTAATGATCCTAACAGAAGTCTTTGAGGTTCTAGTTTTATCGGAATGACAAAACAAAGTTTAAGTGATGGTGCAACATGAGTTGGTGTCAGAGACTCACTTGGTGATGATGAAGAGGTGTAGTGTGTGCTGTTGCTAGAGATGGATTTTGATGGAGCTTGAGGTGGTGACAGGGATTTCTTTCTAGAATTGATGAGGGAGTTCCCACCCTTAGGTTTGTTTCTTTCACTTGAGGATGTCAGATTGACATAGTTTGGATACTTGACACTCATTCTTGTTTTTTTTTCTTTTGAAGTTTGGTGAATTTGTTTTGGATGAACTAGTCATGGTTATGAACTAGCAAGATTGTATATGAGAAATGTGGAGAAAATGTAAAGAAAATGGTGTTTGAGGGTGATGATTATAAGGAGAGAGAGGTGATGTGAATTGTATAATGGTTCTTGGATTATATGGAGAACATGTTATATCCTAAGGTTTAAGATCCCACGTAGTATCATATAGCATGGTTATAAGATAAAGTAGAAAAAGTTAAAGATCATGAAAATTTGAATTTTGGCGCCTAGACTGAGTGAGCCACGGATCCACCTAAATAACGTATGGATCTACCATATGGTGGATCCGTGGGTCACAAACTTCAACAAAAACGACTAGAACATCATTTTTTACCCAAAACACAAAACGAATCATCATGCAAGCATCATTATCATCTACCAAATAACATCTATATGATTAGATATTCATAAGGCATAACATAATAAGGAGAGTACATAGTTTCAACATCTAGTGTACGCATGCAAATTCAAGTAAACAAGTTAATAATCCAAAGAAACATTAATAAAACATTTAAAATGTTTCACTAACAAGTCTTTCTTCAACGACATCCTTTCTTCAACATCCTTGCAAAGTTGTGTAATGCTCGTCCTGAGTTTTTAAACATCCCTCTTGTCTCCCTTTGTCTCTTTTGGAAATGTTAGGATCGTCCTTAAGGAGCCCCTATGATAAGATCAGAGGTTAAAAGCATTAGTACTACAGGCAAGTCTCTCCATTATCCGAAGTGGTGATTCATTGATATGAGGTAGGTCAATTGATCCGTTTTAGATTTTCCTACATTCCTAGTTCTTTTGGGTGGAGGTTTCTTGGGTTGTTTTGCCTTAAATGAGGATATTTTCCTAGGGACAAGTTTGTAACGTTCATCAAATGACCCTTGATCCATGTTTGCTTTAAGCATATTAAAGAGATGATTTAAGATCATGCCATATGGTAGAACTTTATCTCGTCTATACCCTAAAAAGTACATCCTCCTATGATGAAGTAGCAAAGGTTTGAAGGGTTGTCATTTTCTAGGCAATACTCATCAAACAATCATGCTATAAGTGCGATTCTACTATTTTTCCTATGGCGGAATAGACATTTTCCCTAATGACTAGTTCACAAGGCCTAAGGTGATCAAAGAGCTCATTTGTTTCGATTTGGTTTGGCAATTTGTGGATGGTGTTTCCCTCTTTGTCTATCTTTTCATGAACAGTTCTTCTATGGATTAGGTTTCAGATATCATAAAGAGAAGGAAGACGTGAGTTGTAAGGTTCAATTTGCTCTAGGATTTTCTCAAGTTCATCAAGACCCCATGCATCGGAGTAGATACAAATGACTTGATTAGGGAGATAGGTATGCTCAGAAAATTGAGCAAGGGAGAGGTTGAAATGATGATTGTTGATAACGAATTAGATTGAGAAATGGTTGTTGGAGTCTCTTTCTAGCTTAAGAGTTTTGTAAAACTCAAAGATAAACCTAGGACAAATTTGCTCATCTAGAGATAGCAAGCAATCAAAACATATGGCGGTAAACTTGGCCACTAAATCATAATAAAGCATTATAGAAAGATGGTCCAATGTTCTTCCCTTTATGACTATATCTACTTTCCTAAAGTCCTATAAATCCCTATTGTATCGGACATGTGTGACATTGTCAATTTTTGGGAGCGATAGGTTACGGTGTTTTCTTGTAGGTCTTAGTGATTGTATTCCACTTGGCATTTTGGTACTACGTGATTTATAGTGATTTCAAATAGAAATTATTATAAATGGCAATGACTCGATAAGTGAAAACTACAATGTAAGTATGTTTATATGGACTTGATGTGGGTGTGCGGTTTGCTTGACTCAAATAAAATAAAAGTAGTGATAGTACTAGTAATAAGAAAACCTTGATGTACAACCTATGTTTGATATTGCTCAAGATGAATGGAACGAAAAATGCTTATGATTTAAGCATCTCGTATATACATTCATGAGATATTAATGCATGAAAAAAAGTTTTTGCGTTGTATTAACAATGTAGTTAAACAACCCTTGTTTTGAAAAGTTCCTAGAAGTGAAAAACATAACTCGGGTTTTTGTCGAAAATTGATTGTTGGCGAATCGCTTCAATTATGCTTTTTGAGTATTATAGTAGTTATACATTGTTATATCATAGTTCTAATTGCATGAAAATAACAATAAAAATTGAAAGCTTTAAATTATGCGATTTGATCAAAATCAAAACCCTAGATATGAAATTAAATAGAAAATAAGATGAAATCACTTACAATAGTTGTTATAGATTGATGATTTGTTGATGATCTTGTAGATTACTTGCTCCAATTACCGATTTGAGTTATGTTTGTTTGATGGTTTTGGTATTTGAGTTCGTGAGTGTGTTTGTTTAATACTTGTTGTGGTCCTAATTGTATAAAATCACATTTATTTACAACCCGTGAATGTAGCACGGATCCACCTAAACCACATATTGATCTCCGTATGGTGGATTCATGATCCACAAGTATCCATAAAAATGGACATAGTTGATTTTTAGGCAAATTGAGATATGGTGTTGTGTTTTTGGCAATTGTAATGTGTTATACATACTATTAGGGGTAAGTGGTTAATTTTCAGATTTCGACAGACCAAAGTTTGAGTGAACCGTGCAACTTGTCGTGAATTTCCTGATGGAATTCCAACGTAGTCGATCCTACTAGGAGTGTGTTATCTTTTAGCATAAGTTTGACCATTACTAATAACACAATCATTTATGAACATTTAGACTCAACAAAACATCGTCAACACAAGTGTGAGTTGCAATTCGATGATTGTTCTTTTCGTCCTTTTCAATCGATTTCGTAATTTCATGTATTGACCATACATGTAGATTTTGAAGATATCTATGGTCATTTATTGATATTTTTCTTATCTAATAATAATTTCTAATCTCGATTATGTTCACGATCAGAAGTTTTGTAATTGTAATTTGTAATTCGAATTAACATCTTTTGAATAATGATTAATTACTACATCAAATTTTCGCTTATAATTATTTTTGAGATGATGGAGAATCACTATCCATGATTAGTTCGATCATTCTTAATCCTAATCTTAAATAATTAAATACTTCACGTTTTAAAGGCTTAGTAAATATATCGGATATATTATCTTTGGATGCAACTTTCTCGATATATATATTGCCCTTTTGGACGTTATCGCATAGAAAGTGGTGACGGATTTCTATATGTTTAGTTCTAGAGTGTTGTTACGGGATTTTTTACCTTAAGGTCGATAGCGCCTTTATGTCACACATAATTGGAACGTCCCCCCCCCCCCCCGTCGAGGCAACATGCTAGTAGTCGATAAGAGCTTGTTTCATCCAGAATGTGCTTGTTACAGCTTTACGGCGGAGACTGTTGGGAATAAAAGGATTCTTAACTGTACTACTGTTGGTATCAAGTTACAACGTGCTGGTTGGTTTTACTGCTAAGCTGGCTCAAAGATTGAAGAAAAAGTTTCTAATCATTACAATGCTAGTTAAATATTGGTACTTGCCAAGTAACAAAATGTTTACATTACTGCTAGAAGTGTTTATTTGTTAGTTACACTTAGTTAGTACAGTTAGTCTGTTTTAGTACTGCTAAAAGATATGTAGAGATATTTTAAGGAACATATATGTATGAGTAGAAAACGCGTTTTAAGCCCATTTGGTCCATGTTGTAAAAAGGAACCCTAGGGCATGTAGTTTATATCTCTCATTTTTGTCATATTTGGTCATATAAGCTCAAGGTTTTGGTATAAACCCAATAACACAATCAAGAGTGTTCGTATTAATAGATTATAGGCTTAAAGTTTGTATAATATAAGTTTGTTACTCAATTTATAACTTGTTCTGTCTTAGTATGCATAGACTAATTCCGCATAGTCATTTGATATACTTCAAAGTCAAAGTTTCTACCATAGTTATCTTGGATTTATTCAATACAACTAAGCCTTTTACAAGCTACGCAAGATCTATTCAAGTGGGATCAACAAGTGGTATCAGAGCTTGTTGAGAAACTTTGAATAAGAAGAACCATTCTACATACAAGATCTAATTGTTTTAAGAAAAGATAGAGTCAGTATCTGCACAAGTGGCTGCTGCTGCAAAACTTCCAGTGCTCAATCCAAATGAATTTGAGCTTTGGAAGATGAGGATCAAACAATACTTCTTAATGACTGATTACGCTCTTTGGGAAGTAATCTTAAATAGTGACTTACCTCTGCCAACAAGAACTATTGATGGTGTTGAGTCAGTAGTACCTCCTACTACTGTAGAACAGAAGCTAGCAAGGAAGAATGAGTTAAAGGCAAGAGGTACTTTATTGATGGCTCTCCCTAATGAACATCAACTAAAATTCAACACCTACAAAGATGCCAAGACTCTGATGGAAGCTATAAAGAAGAGGTTTGGAGGTAATAAGGAGTCAAAGAAAGTATAAAAAACACTTCTTAAACAGCAGTATTAGAATTTTATTGGAAATAACTTAGAAGGACTTGACCAGATCTATGATAGGTTGCAAAAGCTTATCAGTCAGCTAGAGATTCATGGAGAAACTATTTCTCAAGAAGATGTAAATCTAAAACTATTTAGAAGTCTGCCATCTGAGTGGAAGACTCATACCCTGATTTGGAGGAACAAACCTAATTTAGAAGATCTAAGCATGGATGACTTGTACAACAATCTGAAGATTTATGAAGCTAAAGTCATGGGGTCATCTAGCACATGCCAAAACACACAAAATGTAGCTTTTGTGTCCTCCAATAGCACTGGCAGCACAAAAGAAGCAGTTAAAACTGCTCATGGTGTTTCTGCTGCTAACTCAAAGGCTAATGCTTCAACATTACCAAATGTTGATAGTTTGAGTGATGCTGTGATCTATTTTTTTTTGCTATCGTCTAACCATTTTCACAATTAGACAATGAAGACCTAAACAAATTGATCCTGATGAATTTAAAGGAAACAACTTGAAGTGGCAGCATACGCAATGTTACAATGAAGAGCAAAGGAATTTCGTCAAGAAGACATGAAGGGAATTCTAGGTGTTAGATGGACTGATACCATTAGCTTTGACAAGACTAAGGTGGAATGCTATAATTGCCACAGAAGAGGTCATTTTGCCAGGGAGTGCAGGGCACCCAGGAATCAAGACAGCAAAAACAGGGAGCCTACCAGAAGAACTATGCTAGTTAAGGAAACCACTTCTAAAGCCTTAGTGTCTCAGTGTGATAGCCTTGGCTATGATTAGACTGACCAAGCAGAAGAAGGTCCAACCAATTTTGTACTAATGGCTTATACTTCTTCAGGTTTTTCAAGTTCTTCAAGCTCAGATACTGAGGTATCAACTTGTTCTAAAGCATGTTTAAAATCTTATGAAACTCTTAAAGAACATTATGATAATCTGACAAAAGATTTAATAAGTCTCATTGAATGAGGATCTATAAAAGTAGGATCCTAGAATTCTGTAAGGCTAGACTAGATGTGTATAAAAAAAATGAGGCTATTTTTAAAAAGGACATAAAGATTTTAAAACTTGATATTATGTTGAGAGATAATACACTAACAGAGCTTAGAAAGAAATTTGAAAAAGCTAAAAAAGAAAGAGATGATTTAAAACTTACCTTAGAAAAGTTTAAAAATTCAGTCTAAGGAATTCTTAGGAAAATGATAATAATCAAATATGTGATAAGTTCAAGTCTGGTGTGGGGTATGATAGTCAAGTATTTGATAGTCAGGTGAATGATAGGTACAAAATAGGTAAAGGGTATCATGTTGTTCCCCCTCCCTATAATGGGAACTTCATGCCCCCTAAACCTGATTTGGTACTTGTTGATAAGGATGAATATGTATTTAGTAAGTCAGCAACTAGTATACCTGTAGTTGCCTAGTAAAGTTAAGACTAGTGAGTCAAAACCTAAGTCTGTTAGTGAACCACTTATTGAAGACTGGATATCTGACAGTGAGAATGAGAATAAGATTGAGTTTAAGTCTAGACAGAGAAAACCTAGTAATGCCAAAGTAAAATTTGTTAAATCTAATGAGCATGTGAAGTCACCTAGGGAGTCTGTTAAGAAGGTAGAGAACAATAAGCAAGCTAAATACCCTAGAAAAAACAGTCAAAGTCCTAGAGGTAACAAGAGAAACTGGAATAATTTGATGACTCAGAAATTAGGAAGTAATTTTGAGTTTAAAAATAAAGCTTGCTATGTATGTGGCAGTTTTAACCATTTGATCAAAGATTATGTTTTTTTATAAAAAGAAAATGGTGGAAAAACCTATATGGAACAATGCTAGAAGGGTGAATCACCAAAATACTCAAAGATTGACTCACCCTCATCCAAAAAGAAATTTTGTTCCAAGAGTAGTCTTAATGAAATCTGGCCTTAAAACTCTTAATACTGCTAGGCAAAACTCTTTAAGAGCAGCAATATCAGTTTATACTGCCAGACCCATTAATACTGCTTACCTAACACCAATAGTGAATTGTGCAAGGCCAGCATCAAATGTTTTTAATAAAGCACATTCACATGTTAGAAGACCATTTAACAATTTTACATCAAATAAAAACAGTAATTTAAATGAAATAGTTAACACTGTTAAGGGAAATGTTACTACTGCTGGGCCAAAAGCAGTTGTAAA
>BQNB010103679.1:15000-23983 GCA_026074375.1 Tanacetum coccineum | reverse complement strand
TTCGTATCAATCTAAACTTCCATATCCCGAGAGGATGAAAGTGAGAGAGAATGATAAACCAAGTGCTCAACATAGCCGGTTTTTGAAGTTTTTTAAACAACTCTGTTTAGAGATTGGATTGAAAGATGCTCTCGTCGAAATGCCAAAGTTCAACAAATGGTTAAGCTCGTTGCTAAGGAACAAAGAGAAGCTCGAGGAGATCGCCATTACAACCGTGAATGCCGAATGTTCTGCTATCATTATGAACAAAGTTCCCGAGAAGCTCAAAGATCCAGGAAAATTTCTTATCCCATGTGCTTTACAAGATCTCAATAGGACTAGTGCTTTAGCCGATTCTGGAGCTAGCATTAACCTTTTACCTCACTCTATCTATAAGAAACTTGGGCTTGAATCGTTGACTCCTACTCGAATGACACTCGAGCTTGCCAATCGTTCAATTACTCACCCAATGGGGATAGCCGAGGATGTTGTAGTTAGAGTCGATGGTTTCACTTTTCTTGCGGATTTTGTGGTGGTTAATTTTGAACCCGACCCGAGAGTGCCTATTATTTTAGGAATACCTTTTCTTCGCACAACAAAAGCTCTCATTGATTTGTACGAGGAAAAATTGACTTTAAGAGTAGGAAAGGAAGAACTTGTTTATTATGCTGGTAAATCTGAGAAAAACAAGGAAAAGAAATTTGTTCATGTTATTTCTATCATTGATTTTTCAAAAGACGATCCGTTTAGTGGCAGTACCACTATTCCATCCGATGCTCCTTTTCCTAGTTCTTCTCCGATGAAGACTAGTGATTCTACTTTCGAGAAATTCACCGATGAATCACTCTTCCTAACTCATTACCACCGGGTAATGATGATTCAATTCATAAGAAGGATTTTCATGAAGAAACACTTCAAACTTATTCAAATCCTCTTTTTGAATTTGATGATAACTTCAAATCTAGCAACGTGAATCCTCTCTTTGAAGAGAGCGATGAGGATGTCGAGATTAAGTCTTTCTTTTCCTTCACACTTACTTCACCGGAAGAAAGTGAATTTGAAGCTTATCTTGAAAGAGATTCGATTCCACCGGGAATTGATCTTACCCTCCCACCCACCCTTGAAGTTTTAAGTAGTAATCCTACTTCCCCTACTCTCATCGGAGAGAAGGTTTGTTTATGGAAGAATCGTCCATTTACTTTTTCTCAAGGATATCCTCTTCACCATAAGTTCGCCGGTGACTTTTAACACTTCCTGCGAGGAATGATCGGAAATTTAGGAATATCTTAGTCTTAGACAGTGCTTAAGAAATTTCAACTTCGCAGTGGAAATTTTCCAATCAAAATCATTATCGAGTCTCTTCCCATGTCTACTATCCCGTGAATATTAAGTGACCCACTCAAGTAGAGATTGATAGTCTCCTGTTTCCAGATAATTTAATTCCGCCTGGTGTTGAAGATGCTGATTCCGAAGATGAAGTTAATGAGTCACCTAACCTTGATCACCAAAATGATCCGTCAATTCCTCGACCTCCACCGGAACCTCCGGATATTGAGAAATGTTTTGAACCCAAAACGGGAATTTTGATAATCAAAGAGTTTAAGGGTGTTTTTCAAATCCTCATATTTTAGACCATATTCTTCCCACCCTGTTCAGATTACCTTCATTTCCTCAATTGTTCTCCTTCGAGAAATGAAGACACCATTTTTTGACCCTGCATATTCACATTTCTAAGAGCCGGTGGCATTTTCTAAACAGTTTCTTGTTCTAAGTATTGCTCTCCCTAAGGACAACTAAATTCAGGGATCGAGTCGAGCTTGCGACTCGGTAACCAAAAACAAGCCGCTTCGTGGGAGTTCACCCCATGCTTATCCTTTTCTTTCTATTTTATTTCTATTTTCTAACCTTAATGTTTGAATGTTAGGGGCCCATCCTCTTCGTTTCTCGTTGTTTGTTGTCTGTGTTGTGATTTGGCAGGATTAACCCAACATTTCAAGAATCCTCTCGTGTTCGATGCCTAATTCCGAAGCACTCGAGTTTCTCATCCTTTGTGTGAAATTAGTTTGGGGAGATCCATATCCTTTCATTATTATCGATTAACGAATTATCTTTGTCTACTTAATAAACGGCTTAGATTTTCGTAGGAACCCGACTTTAAACATTGAGGACAATGTTTCATTTTAGTTTGGGGAGGGATCATCGATTTAAATGTGTTGCTTGTGTTGTAATTCACGTAGACACTTTCCCCACAAAAATAGGCAAAAAATTAAACTTTTCCCAGTATTATTTCATATTAAAAAAAAAAAAAAAAAGTGTTAAGACAAAAATGTATGTTTTCCGTTGGTAAGAATAAGAAGTAATTTTTGACCCGATTGAACGTGTTGAGTTCTAGCTTTTTCCCTTAACAATTAATGAAGATAGTTTATTAGTCTCATGACATGCTAGACTTGAATCCCGATTAGTAAGATGAAACTTGTGCCTAATCTCAAGTAGATTTTAATATGCCGAGTTTGGAAAGTTTTATATAGGCTAAGCATTTGCAAAATTTCTTTGTAAAAAAAAAAAAAATAAAAAAATAAAACAAAAAAAAAAAAAAAAAAAAAAAAAAAAAAAAAAAAAAAAGAAAAAAAAAAAAGAGAAAAAAGAAGAAAAAAGAAAAGTAAATAAAAAATAAAAGAAAAAAATAAAAAAAAAAAAAACATAGAAAGAAAGAAAAAAAAAAAAAAAGAAAAAAGAAGAAAAAAAAAAAAAAAAAAAAAAAAAAAGAATAAAAGAGAATAAAATAAAAGAAAATAAAAACAAAAAATAAAAAAGAAAAAAAAAAAAAAAAAATAAAAGGGAGGAAAAAAAAAAAAAAAAAAAAAAAAAAAAACAAAATAAAAAAAAATAACAAAAAGGAAAAAAAAAGTGGGGCAAAAAAAATAAAAAAAAAGAGGAAAAAAAAAAAAGAAAAAAAAGGGAAGGAAGAAAAGGAGTAAAAAAAAGGTAAAAAAAGAAAAAAAAGAAAAAAAAGAAAAAAAAAAAGAGAGAAAACTAAGAAAGATAATGGGGGTGGGTTTTTTGGTGTTTGTGGTTATTATAAGTCATGACATTAAACGTAGATAGTTGGTTTCTTCCAAGCTCATATGTGATTACTGTGGCTTTTCTCCCATATACTTTTTCAACTTTTATATGAATGTTTAATAAATAAAGTTGTATGGTTTTTTGGTTAATAATTAGTTAATAGAAGTTTTCTTTAGTTCCTTTGTGATTAGGATGAGTACACATCAGGAATACTTAATTTGGCTTAAAAATACAAAAATAATAAATAATATCTCTGCCAGATTACTTCATCGTGTCGGAGGCGTGGCCGATGTTTTGAGTTTCATATAAGGTAGAGGCCGTGTCATAATAAGTAGAATAACTCTTGTCGACTACGCCCATCGAATGTGGCTTCGAGATAAAAGGCACCGGTTTTTACTTATATAATCCGAAGTCGAAATATGTTTGCTGCATCTTGTCGGAGGCGTGGCCGATGTTGTAGCCTACTAAAGGACTGAGGTTTAATAATGTTGCTTAATTTTGTCTTGTTTTGTGCCTTAAAGAGCCTAAGGTATATGGTGCAAATAGAGATTGTCCATTCTTGTCTTAAAGACCTATAGGGTATATACATGAATAGTGCCATGCATTAAGTAGCCTAATAAAAAGCCAAAGTTTGGTCACCTCGATGTGGACTTTAATCTCGATTGCATTTGATCTTTTGAGAAGGGCTAGGAGCTAATTATTGGTTTGCGTCATATCCCATTGCACTTTATTTTCTGAATAAAATAATTATCGAAACAAAAGTCCTTAAAGAAGCCTTCGGGTAAAGTGACTTAAGTAAAATCCTAGATACATACATAGGATTGCGGGAGAAAAGTACTAACACAATTAATATTTATGAGTAGTGTTAGTGTCATGACTTGTAATTAACGATGATCTTGTTTTTAAGCTTAGCATGGGAAAAGTGAAAAATCGGGGAAGATGAAGTTATCTTTTAGACGCTTAATTGTGCTTTTTGTTCTATGATCCTAAAAGTTACCAATGTGGTAATGAAAACATTGCATTATGTCAACACAAATAAATTGTAGTTAGGTAGTTAATAATCAAGAAAAACCATAAAAAGAGAAAAATCTTAGAAAATGGGAAGTCGGGTGTTTTATAACTTGTGATCTCTTATCTCTCTCAAACAAAACTCTTTGCTACTTTTCAAAGGTTTAGTTTGGGGAATTTTTGAGGTATTTGGTTATAAGGCATGTGATATTGCGTGAGGACACACAATCGTTTAGTTTGGGGAATTTTGATAAGTGTAGAATACACATATCTATTTATGCTTAAAAAGGCCCAAATAAACCCAAAACGGATCAAAAATGGCAAAAATGTGCTTGTATCTGAGTTTTATGTGTGCAGGTATGGATATGTCAAATATTGCAAGAAATCAGTCAAAAACGAACACGAGAACGGATGAGTGATCAAGAAGCTAAAGAAATCGAAGCCAAAGCCAGAGAGATCATGCCTCAGCCTTCTACAAAGTCAACTGCAGCTTCCACAGTCAACTTACAAAGCCAGCACCACTCTTTGTAACCACAAGGACTGTTTTTGCAATTGGTGAAAGTTGTTTATAAGCCTGAAAAAGGTGCTTGCCAAACACAAGGGCCGAAGATGTAATTTCCCTAAAGTTATAAAAAGGCGCGGGTCTTAGACCGGGTCAAATAAACCCGTGGATCCCCTTTCAGCCAATAAGAGTGTAACCCCCAACCCGACTCAACCCGACCTAACCCGACCCTTACCCTACCCTACCCGGTTAAACTTATACCTCTTTACACTTACTGTGCACTCATTTACCCCCAAATGCGATCAAAATTCACTCACACACACATGAACACACCAAGAACAATGAACCCTAGTTTCTTAACCACTCACCCCCATCCAAATTAACCATAGGGTTAATGACCCCCTCACACCCCTTAACCCATCCCGATCACGTATCAATCATAATCCCAACCCATCCACCTGGCAGAATCCTAAGGATATGTATGGGTTATGTGACGTGGTGAGTGTATCCTCTCACATAACTAACACACACTATGTCCACGTCAACGATCCGGGTTTATAAACAATTAAATCCAACGTTAAGGAGAGCAAGATCAAGGAGAGAGATGATTAAGGGCTTGAGATAAGAGAAGCGAAGGATCGAGAAGATGGCAAGAGCTCAAGCTTCGGGTATAAATACCCCCCTCATTCCAGCTTATGGGGTGGTTAATTTTTCAGTTTTATTTTTTAGTAGTTTAATTGTTTTCGATTCAGTTTTAGTAGTTTTTTTTTAATGTAATTTCAATTTCATGTTATTTCATTTCGAATTGTAAGAACTTTTATTTCAGATTTAATAAAAGTGTTATTTCATATTAATTTCGTTTTCCTCATTAAATTCTATCAAGTAATTTGTGTTTGATGTTTAATCGTGATGAAGGATTGATACCACCGGAATTGGATGGCTGCCTATGGTATCAGAGGTTTTTAGAAGCTGAGGGTCAGCATTAGGACGAGTTAGGATTGCTGTTTGGTTTGATTTTAGGCTTAGTGGATTAAGCAGAAGCCCCACAGCTTATGCGTTTCCTGTTCTAAGCTTGAAGAAGGGAGAGAAAAAGGGATGGGGACGGGAGGAAGGGGAGAGGGGGGGAGAAAGGGGGAGGAGGGGAAGAGAAGGGGAGGGGAGGGAAAGAGGGGAAAGGGGGGGGTGGGGGGGGGGAAAAGGAAAGCTAAAGGTACAACATTATTAAGTTTCACTAAATGTATATCTGTCTTAGTAATTCTGTTTACTTTGTTATGCTTTTTCTTAAAACTGTTAAATATTAGTTTGATTAAGCAGTTTGGATTTGCTGAATTGAATTAAGCAGTTTTCATTTAAGTAGACAAAATTTGTCATGTGGTTTTGAGGTGATTAATTAATTCAGTTTTAGGTAGACTGATAAGCTGCTAGAGCTTATCAGTGTGTTTTAGCTTATCATTGCTTATTAAAATAAGTTAGAAAGTAGCTTTTAAGAAAATTTGTCTTTTAAAGTTTAGTTAAATAAGCTGTTTGCAGTCAAAAAGGATGCTGGTTGTTAAATTTTAGAGGTTGCAGGGGCCTGTTTTGTCCATCTTTAAAGTTTCTGTTAGTTAAAAAATTTGCATAGTTAGTCCTTATTAAATGCGCAGTTAGTCCTTAGTAAATTTGCATAGTTAGTCCTTCGTTAGTTTAATTGTTAGTCTAGTTAAGTCCCTAGGTTAAGGGACTGCTTCTGTCAATTGATCAAACTTTGTGTGTTTTATAAAACTTTAATATTAGGCCGCCTACCCTCAACTTTGATTTGTGTCACTTTCAACCCATGTGTTTTGGTTAAATTGTTTAAGCTTAATAAAAATAGTTTTTATAAATAATAAATTAGTTTTTTTTAATTACTTAAATTAGTTTATTTTTACTCATTAAAAATTAGGGCTTTTGATAAAATTAATTTTCTGCATTATTTCTTTTTATAAAAAAATATTTTTATATAATTTTTAGTCTAAGTTTTATATTTTTTTTAAAAAAATTAATTTTCGAATTTAGTTTTTAATATTTCATTTTCAAACCTTTAGTTTTTAATTTTCAACTTTAATTTTAAATTTTTAATCTTTTAAATTAGTAATAAGAAAATGTTTCTCTCATCTTTTTAAGTAATTTAGAATTAATTCAGTTTAAAAAGTATTTTTTAGTTTTTATCAATTTAATTTCTATTTTTAGAATTTAATTTAGATTAAATAGTATTTAATTCATAAAAAATCCAAAAAGCCCTTAAAAAATATTTTTCTTTTTCCTAAAATTTTCTTTAGCATTAATTTAGGTTTAGGAATCTAGTTTACATTTTTAAGATTTAAATTGCATTTGTTTTCTTAAATGTCGCATTTTATTTACTTTCGTAATTAGTTTAATTTGTTAATTAGTTGTTTAATTGTGCCTTTAATTTTAGTAGTATAAATCAAAAATATCTCTTTTCTTATTCAAATCAATCATTCCGAACGAGATCGAGGTTTCCATTGCACGAGTCATTGGGGAAAACGACCCGGGTGATCATACTTACCCGGTTTATTATACGTATTTTATATTATATTATATATATTTTTGAGAGTGAATTTTATCAAGGGTAACTTGGTAACTTTCTTAATTACTCTCGGGATTATATTATTTTATATTATATTTTACGTGTATAAAACTTGCAATCAAGGAACCTATAGAGATCACAGATCATAAAGTTAAACGGTTGAAGCGAAGCCGTATCCCATTAGTCAAGGTTCGATGGAACTCCAAGAGAGGTCCAGAGTTTACATGGGAACGCGAAGATCAATTCCAGAAGAAATGCCCACATTTGTTCTCAAGGACCAGGGCCGCGTCAAATCAGCGTCTAAGCCCCTGAGGACAAGGCTCAGCTACGGTGGGGAGACGATAACCACCTCGTATTTAGTGTCATAGTAATGTCATTAAGAACAGTCACAATTTATTTTAGGGTTTACCGCGTTTACTCTTAAAACCGTGAAACGTTAAGTAAAGCGCGTCAACTTAAAATGTTCATGTCATGTAAACGGCATTAACAATTAAGGATGTTTATATCAAGCAAGTAGATAATAGTGATTATTATGAGATAATTAATAGACTTGGTTCATCTTATTTTTATTGGCTACGTAGCAAAGCTTAAGTTTCACGATAAAATGCGTTCAGGCATACCCGGAAGTTCCAAAACCTAACCTTAAAACACCACGCCCCTTTAAAAACAAATACCCACGATTATACCCAATACACAAAATAATAAATATAACATTATATATATGTATGTTATGCCGAAATTTTAAGGATAGAAACAAGAATTTCCAACTTGTACATAATATCTAGATATTTGTGAAATATCTAGATATTATATGAAACAAATTCTTACACCATGAGTCACTTGGTTAGTTAACCTTGAGCAAGGGTTAGAAAGTAACCATGGTTAGGTTAAATAAGATATTTTTCCTTCCTATATATAGCATGCATTCATAAGAAAGTATACTTACACTTTTACTTACAAAATTTCATAAAAACTCTCTTCCTTTTCCTCTCCTAACCCACGGCTCAATAAGCTCACATAATCAAACCATACGAAATTTTTCTACAATCCATACATCTCTTTATACATCAATCCTAAGATGTATTAAGTCATATTCAAGCCTTGGATCACCATTTGCAAGTTTTTGTTGGTTTTTTTTTTTTTTATTTTGTTTATTTTTTTGTTGGTTTGTTTTTTTTTTGGTTTTTTTTATTAAGAAGAAAATGTAAAGATTTAGGTGTTGGAAACCTAATCTAGGGGTATAACTGGAAAGCTTGGTTTGATCTAAACACGGGTTTTAGAACTTATATCTCATCTCTTACATCATTACTAGAGGATTTCCTTAATTCCTTTTATACTTTTATGTCTAGAGTATTATGTTTATATGTTTATTTACGGCAAAATCACCACTAAGACTTCAAATATGTAAAAATGAGTTTTATTTGAGTTTACAATTTATAACACTTATTCTTATGTCATAATGGTCCTATATATCAGTGGAAAAGTAAAATAAAAGTATGTTAACCTATGGAATAAGTAATAAACAATTAGGTTAAATTTAGGGTTTTATAAGTTTTCTTAATCTTCACATATGAAAAAATGAAAGTAAAAGGGGTTGAGGACTGTTGCAATGAATTTACAGGACTAGGGAATATATTTGTACTTTATTATAAGTACCACATATGTAAAAATATGGTTATTAGTTTTTGTTAAAGTAACTACTAAACTAATAATCTACATAAACAAGTTTTTTAAACACATTTTAGAAATAAATATCTTAGGGGCTGTTTGTAAATTAAAATTTACATATATGTTTTATGATTTTATAAAATACTACATACCGATTAATAACGAAGAAGATACGCCATTTACAAGTTTAAGATAGT
>BQNB010103679.1:0-10000 GCA_026074375.1 Tanacetum coccineum | reverse complement strand
ACAAGGACTGTTTTTGCAATTGGTGAAAGTTGTTTATAAGCCTGAAAAAGGTGCTTGCCAAACACAAGGGCCGAAGATGTAATTTCCCTAAAGTTATAAAAAGGCGCGGGTCTTAGACCGGGTCAAATAAACCCGTGGATCCCCTTTCAGCCAATAAGAGTGTAACCCCCAACCCGACTCAACCCGACCTAACCCGACCCTTACCCTACCCTACCCGGTTAAACTTATACCTCTTTACACTTACTGTGCACTCATTTACCCCCAAATGCGATCAAAATTCACTCACACACACATGAACACACCAAGAACAATGAACCCTAGTTTCTTAACCACTCACCCCCATCCAAATTAACCATAGGGTTAATGACCCCCTCACACCCCTTAACCCATCCATCACTATCAATCATAAACCCAACCCATTCCACCCTGGCAGAATCTAAGGATATGATTGGGTGATGTGACGTGTGTGAGTGTATACTCTCACATAACTAACACACTCATATGTCCACGTCAACGATCCGGGTTTATACAACTTTAATCCAACGATTGAGATACAAGATCAAGGAGAGAGAGTGATTTAAGGGCTGAGATAAGAGATAGAAGGATCGAGAAGATGGCAAGAGCTCAAGCTTCGGGTATAAATACCCCCCTCATTCCAGCTTAACGAGGGGGGTTAATTTTTCAGTTTTATTTTTTAGTAGTTTAATTGTTTTCGATTCAGTTTTAGTAGTTTTTTTTTATGTAATTTCAATTTCATGTTATTTCATTTCGAATTGTAAGAACCTTTATTTCAGATTTAATAAAAGTGTTATTTCATATTAATTCGTTTCCTCATTTAAATTCTGTCAAAGTATTTGTGTTTGTGTTTATCGTGATGAAGGCTTGATACCATCCTGGAATTGGATGGCTGCTATGGTATCAAGAGGTTTTTAGAGCTGAGGTCAGCATAGGACTAGTTAATTGATTGTTGTTTGGTTTGATTTAGGGCTTATGTGGATTAAGCCAGAACCCACACAGCTTATTGAGCTTTCCTGTTCTAGCCTGGAAAGCTAAGGTACAGCAGTTTATAAGTTTCAATAAATTGGTATAGCTGTCTTATAAATTCTGTTTACTTTGTTATGCTGTTCTAAAACTGTTAAATATTAGTTTGATGAAGCAGTTTGGATTGCGAATTGATTAGCAGTTTTTCATGTCGAAGTAAGACAAAAGTTGTCATGTGGTTTTGAGGTGATTAATAAATTCAGTATTTAGGTAGACTGATAAGCTGCTAAGCTTACAGTTGTGTTTTAGCTTATCATTGCTTATTAAAATAAGTTAGAAAGTAGCTTTTAAGAAAATTTGTCTTTTAAAGTTTAGTTAAATAAGCTGTTTGCAGTCAAAAAGGATGCTGGTTGTTAAATTTTAGAGGTTGCAGGGGCCTGTTTTGTCCATCTTTAAAGTTTCTGTTAGTTAAAAAATTTGCAATAGTTAGTCCTTATTAAATGCGCAGTTAGTCCTTAGTAAATTTGCATAGTTAGTCCTTCGTTAGTTTAATTGTTAGTCTAGTTAAGTCCCTAGGTTAAGGGACTGCTTCTGTCAATTGATCAAACTTTGTGTGTTTTATAAAACTTTAATATTAGGCCGCCTACCCTCAACTTTGATTTGTGTCACTTTCAACCCATGTGTTTTGGTTAAATTGTTTAAGCTTAATAAAAATAGTTTTTATAAATAATAAATTAGTTTTTCTAATTACTTAAATTAGTTTATTGTTTACTCATTAAAAAATAGGGCTTTTGATAAAATTAATTTTCCCTGCATTTATTCTTTTTATAAAAAAACAAATTTTTAATATAAGTTTAGGTCTAAGTTTTATATTTTTTTAAAAAACTTATTTTCGAATTTAAGTTTTTAATATTCATTTTCAAACCTTTAGTTTTTAATTTTCAACTTTAATTTTAAATGTTAATCTTTTAAATTAGTAAATAAGAAAATGTTTCTCTCATCTTGTTAAGTAATTTAGAGATTAATTCAGTTTTAAAAAGTAATTATTTTTAGTTATTATCATTTAATTTCTATTTTTAGGAATTTAAAATATTAGATTAAATAAGTATTAATTCATAAAAAATCCAAAAAGCCCTAAAAAAATTTTTCGTTTTCCCTAAAATTTTCTTTAGCAATTAAATTTAGTTTAGGAATCTAGTTTTACATTTTTAAGATTTAAATTACGATTGTTTTCATTAAATGTCGCATTTATTTTACTTTCGTAATTAGTTTAATTTGTTAAATTATTGTTTAATGGTGCCTTTAATTTTAGTATGTAATAAATCAAAAATATTCTCTTTTCCTTATTCAAATCAATCCATTCGAAAGAGATCGAGGTTTTCATTGCACGAGTCATTGGGAAAACGACCCGGAGTGATCATACGGTTTACCCGTTTATTAAACTATTTTTATATTAATAGTTATAAATATTTTTGAGAGTGAATTTTATCAAGGTAACTTGGTAACTTCTTAATTACTCCTCGGGATTATATTATTTATAGTATGATTTTACGAGTGTAAAAAACTTGCAAACAAAGGAACCTATAGAGATCACAGAACATAAAGTTAAACGGTGGAAGCGAAGCCGTATCCATATAGTCAAGGGTTCGATGGAACTCCAAGAGAGGTCCAGAGTTTACATGGGAACGCGAAGATCAATTCCAGAAGAAATCCAATTTGTTCTCAAGGACCGGGCCCGTCGTCAAATGCCGGTCTTAAGCCTTGAGGACAAGGCTCAGCTAACGGGGGGGACTAATTAACACTCGTATTTTAGGTCATATATGACATTATGAAATTCACAATTTATTTTTAGGGTTTTACGCGTTTACTCTTAAACCGTAAACGTTAAGTTAAATCGCGTAAACTGAAAATGTTCATTCAATGTAAACGGGCATTAAACAATTAAATGTTTATATCAAGCAATTGTTTATATGATCTTATGAGGATAATTAATACTTTTTCATCTTTTTTTATTGGCTACTAAAATGCTTACGGTTTCGCGATAAAAATGCGTTTAGGCATACGCCGGAATTCCAAAACCTAACTTACGGCCTAAACAAATACCCACATTATACCCATACACAAAAAATAATAAAATAACATTAGTAAATGTATGTTAATGCCGAAATTTTAAGGATTAGAAACAAGAATTTCCAACTTGTACATAATATCTAGATATTTGAGAAATATCTAGATATTATAATAAACAAATACTACAACCATGAGTCACTTGGTTAGTTAACCTTGAGCAAGGGTTAGAAAGTAACCATGGTTAGGTTAAATAAGATATTTTTCCTTCCTATATATAGCATGCATTCATAAGAAAGTATACTTACACTTTTACTTACAAAATTTCATAAAAACTCTCTTCCTTTTCCTCTCCTAACCCACGGCTCAATAAGCTCACATAATCAAACCATACGAAATTTTTCTACAATCCATACATCTCTTTATACATCAATCCTAAGATGTTAAGTCATATTCAAGCCTTGGATCACCATTTGCAAGTATTAAGAAGAAAAAGTAAAGATTAGGGTTTTGGAAACCTAATCTAGGGTTATAAGCTTGAAAGCTTGGTTTTGAATCTAAACACGGGTTTAGAACTTATATCTCATCTCTTACATCATTACTAAGGTTTTCCTAATTCCTTTATACTTTTATTTCTTATGATTTTATGTGTTATATGTTATTTACGGCTAAATCACCACTAATGACTTTCAAATATGTAAAATGAGTTTTTATTTGAGTTTATCAATTTATACACTTATTCTTATGTCATATGGTCCTATATATCATGGAAAAGTAAAAATAAAAGTATGTTAACCTATGGATTAAGTATAAACATGTTTAGGTTAAATTAGGGTTTTATAAGTTTTCTTAATCTTCACATATGAAAATAATGAAAGTAAAAGGTGAAACTGGGTTGCAAGAATTACAAGGACTAGGGAATGAAATTGGACTTTATTATAATACCGACATATATAATAAAGAGTTATTAGTTTTTTTTAAAGTAAACTACTAAACTAATTTAATACATACAACAAGTTTAAACACATTTTAGAAATAAATATCTAGGGCTGTTTGTGGAAAAATTATATTACATATATGTTTATGATTTTATAAAAAACTACATGTCACAAGATCGATGGGGTCATAAAGAACTCGAAAAACCGATTAATAACGAAGAAGATACGTCATTTACAAGTTTAAGATAGTTAATACTTTTATAAAACAAATTTTATAAAAAGTACTATTCACCACAGAAACTTATACTTTATAAACATCCATAATATGATAAAACTTTCAATTACGAGAATCGTGCTCGAAAGAATCTAAAAACGGAGCTATAAACGAATAAGCTACGTCTAAAACGGGTTTTCGTAATTATAAGTATAAAAATCGAGTATAGAGCTGTTGTGAATAGTAAAAACACTATTCATCGCATAAAATCAAAAACTGAAAATATAGATATTTTGGATCACTCGTCTTACTACGAAAGACGTGGACGTAAAGAAACGCGAGCACGCTGAAAACGACCAAATTAAGTCTTTTTTAACGAAAAGATATTTTATAAACGTTTTCACTTTGTAAATATTATTTACTAAAACGATTAGTCGTGATTATGCTACTATAGAATATTACGTGGTATCAAAGTGGCTATAAGTAAAGGAGAGTTTCCATAATGAGGCCTCTTCGGATGGCGTATCGACGAGTTGTTGGATTTACGATTTAAAGTGTCCTAACGCCCTCGTAACGTCATGTCATTGACTCTTTAATATAGGAAAGGCCCAACGATAGTACGATGTAACAACTAAAGATATATTCAATGTTTATTAATAGAAGTATCGTACTTATCCGACCTATATTTAATTAGGTGTGCATTCAGGAATAATCCCCGTGAAGCATTCCCACACTTGATATAAATTATCAGACCACTCACTTGAGGTGAGTTCATAGCCCCACACTTTTTACAGTTTTACTGATTTACTATTATTTGGGGTGGAAACAAGCTTTGTTTTACAAATTGGACGCAAGTGGATATTTTGCATTGATTACATGTTTGCCTAAGTAGCGATAACCCAAGTTAAGCCCATTATCATGAACTGTCAATTGCATAGATGTAGTTGGGAATTACATTATGTGAGCGCGAATGTTATTTAATAGATCTATTTGGGAAACGACCTCCCCGTTCGGGTGACTAGCTATCACCGGGAACGAACGTTATAGCATGTCGAATCAGGGATGTTTCGGGTTAGAACATCATTTGGCTGAGTAGCAATATTTTTGCGAACAAGACTGTCGAGCTTCAGTGTCATGAGCTTAGTGTAAATGTAATCGGGTTTTGGGGATTGTTTCATAGTTTGTAACATCACGGGAAAGTCTTGCGGTCCTGCATAATTTAAATACATAAACCTATGAATTCACCAACATTTTTGTTGACGTTTTAAGCAATGTTTTCAGGAGGTCAATAGGCACGAGGTGCCAAGGATGCATTGGGTTACGTTTTGGATTGCACGCTTAAAGACTTTTATATCATATTTTGGGAAATCTATGTCATCTTTTGTAATATTAAACAAGGAACAAGTGAAGATATAAGCTTTTGTAATATGCCTTTTAATTAAATCCAATGTATCAATTTAAACGACTTTTTGTGTCGTTCTTATATATATCTTGTGCTATTGATCTTGAAGTAACACGCCCCGGATCCCTATTCCGCTGCGACCCATTTTGGGGGTGTTACTGATTGGTGGTTTTCACACTGTAAATATATATAATATATAATAGAATATAAAATATATATATAAGTATAAAAATCAACAATATCAATGATACCGAGAAGTAGTATAGAATGTTCCCGGGTCGTTTATCCCCAACGAGGCTGGAATGGAAAATCGATACAATCGAAGATTTGAGTTTGAAGGAAGGAATTGATTTGAGAAGGTGAAAAAGTCAAATTAAACAATAACAAACAAAAACGTTTAAGAAAAACCTAAAAATTACGAAATTAAGCTGAAAAACGGAAGCACGAATCCCGAACAAAGGGGGAAAAACTAAAATCTTTAAAAATAAACATACGAAGAAATTTTTGCTTCTAAACTACTCTAGGGATCAAATAACGAAGAATGAAAAAGACTAGACCGAAAACGGAGTTCGTTTGACCCAAAAACGAGTCAAAACAAAATCCCGTACCCGGACCCGTTCTTTAAAAGAGGAAAAGTTGTAAAATGAAACCCTACGAAAAATTTTAGATTTTTTTCCTACAAACTAGATGATAAAAGAAAATTTTCTAAAAAAGCAAAATATTTTTTTGATAATTTTTGTATTTTTTATGAATTAAATAAACTTTTATCTAAATTAAATTATAAAAAATATTAAACTTTATCTAAAAATTCTGAAAAATTTACAAAAAATACTTTACTCTATAAAGTTCCTACGAAAAATGAAAAACAAAATTAAGCTGAAGGAATAAGCCCGAAAATAAGCTATTCAGCTTATTACACTTATAACCCAAAAACATACTTAAATACCAAACGCCTTGGGTCTTTAACGAAAAAGACCCAAGGGCGCAGTGGTAGAGTGTGTATGTAAAAGGGGGTTTGTATCGCTTGGTCCCGGGTTCGAGTCTTGCTCACCCGGGCCAAGTGTCTTTCCCCCTTTTTTATTTTTTTGCAAACTCTAGGGTAGAAAGTGTAAAAGACAAAAGTAAAGGGTAGGCGGGCAAAGTATCTAGAATTTACACTACAATGAAAACGGGTACCCTTTAACTTTGAGAAAACTACAAAACAGACCCTACGCTTATGGCTTAATTTTGGCTTATTAAAAATTGAGAATCAGCAAAAACTCAAAACTACAAAGTTATAGTCTAGCTTATTCTAAACAACTTTAATAAAGACACTTTGGGATTTTATCAACTAAATGAGCTGAAAAAGTAAGCTTTCAAAAGCTGTTACAGAAACTACTTGTTTGACAAGCTTTTTGGATTTTGGCTTTTATTGAGCTTATTACTTGATGAAAATGAAAAACAAAAGATGCTGCTTGATGCTTAAAATGTATACTAAATATATCTAAAATGAAAGAAGCTAAGTCTTAACAAAGTTAACAAGTAAAATTAAACTGAAAAGTGCAAGTTTTATATTGAAACTGAAATAAGCTTTTTACCAATAAGCCAAACCTGAGCATATTAATAAACCTTAGAACCAAATTTTTAGAATAAGCTCACCTATGTATCTTTGAACAATCCTAGATAAAGCTTTTGGAGATACAACTAGAAAGAAATTTCTAAATGAGATAAGCTCCAATTCAACTATGCTGCCATGCTATTTTTGAAGAGAAAAATAAGCTAATTAAAATGCTTAAAATTGAAAACTAAATGATGAAAAGTTATAAGCTAATGGAATTCTAGAGGCATGCTTAATTCTAAAGTCTAGAATTTACTTATGAATGCTCAAAGTTTGCTTAAAAATTCACAAGCAACAGCAGTTTACACTGCTGTTTGCTGATGCAGTTGGCAAAGAACTTAGTGCAAGCTAAATTTCTACTTCAGAACTCTTTTAACTACTTAGTACATGAAAATGAAACTGCATTAATCAAGTTTGACATTTAAAATGCTTTTGAAACATTTATCTACAAAGTCTCATTACTCATAAACCTGCCCTGGTGTAAAATCAAGCTTTATAGACTCTAAACTTTGTAATTTTAATCAATAACTTCTAAAATCTACTTAACTTTTGTTATTATGTCTATTCTCAGCTGTGTAAAAGATTTTCACAAGAAAACTTTGACTTAAAGAGTCAAAGTAAACCTAATCCAAACACTCCTTATTTCAGAATGACAAAACTAAATTGAACTTAAAAACTGATTTAAAACTAGACAGCTAATTCCTTTTATCTACTTATACTAATTTCAACCTACTTAAGCTAATTGAGCTATGAAATTTTCAGCTTATTTGGAAAAATAAGCAAGTTTCTCTCCTAGGCTTATACTACTACTTATAGCAAAATTTAAGGAATGAGATCTAGAAATGATTATAGCTAGAACAGAACAAAGCTAATATATCTACAAACTAATTAAGAAAAGTAAAACAGGATTAAACATGAAAATTCAAAAGAAATAAGCAATTGGATATAAGCTATATATTTGCTAAAATGAAATTTAGAAAAGAAAACCTGAGATTTGAAGAGTCTTCACACTTAAGCTATCCAAGTGAAGTAGCTTAAGTGTTCCTAAATGGCTCCTTGCCTCTAAACCAGCTTAATAAGCTAAATGAGCTTATAAGAGCTTATTACTCCTTATAGCTTCCAAACTTGCTCATCTTGAATCCAAATGAAAACTTTTTAAACTAAATGAGCTGAAAACAGTATTTAAAGGCTTTTACAAAGTTTTAAACTGAATTTGAGCTTATTAACAAGAATAAGCTCAAAAGAGCTTATTGAAAGCTTATTGAGTGAAAATGACTTAGAATTGAAAACAAAGAACACGAATGCTTGTAAACTGGATTGATATTACTAGAATTGTGAAGTACAAGATTAAAGAGAGAAGGTACAAGAGCTTAAATCGTATTGCTTAAACTTGAAAGAAAAATGCTTAAAATTGACTAAAATACAAAATGGAAATTTAAAACAAAAACAACTACTGGCTACTCCAACTAACTACGTCTTCTTCTTCTTTTATAGATGTGTCTTTGTGTTTGTTGTGTGAGTAAACAGCCCAAAGCGATCTTGACCCTTCAATCTTATCAATCATAGCCGTTGAAATAAGCTTGGGAGAAGTGGGATTGCCAACTTGGCATGGGTTTAAGTGGAGGAGGGGGGATAGGTTTACCCAGGGGGTGGTTTGGGTTGCAGGGTAAAAGGGTTGAGGGTGAACCCCGTGAGTTTGGTTTTGGGGGGAAGAAATGGGCGGGAAAAATGGTTGGGTTATAACAGAGTATAGTTTTGGGGATTGGGCAAAAATGGTCCCTCTAGGTTATATGAGGCTTTGCAATCTTCGTCCTTGTGGTTTAAAACTTTTGGGGACTTGGCAAAACAAGTCCCCAAGAGTTATATAGCTAGTTACACCACACGTCCTTGGTGGTACAAGTTTAGAGGAGTTGGCAGTATTTCCCCCCCACTTGTTACTTTGCTAAAATGGCAGTTTGGCCCCTCTCTTCTTTTCTCCCTTTTCCTCTTATAAATATAAGTTTAAGGGTTTGGCAATTTCAACCCTTAAACTTATATTTCTTGATTTGTTGACTTTTTGGCTTCGGGGTTGACGGGGTTGACTTGGGTTGACTTTTTCAAACTTGGGCTTGGACTTGACTTTGTCTTTTTCCACGCTTTTCCATTCCGTGTCCGGTTTTGTCGTTTTGGCTTTGTTTTTCGTCCTTTTCTTAGATATCCGTTCCTGCACAACACAATTAGCAAAACAAGCATATATGTGGCATTTTAAGTTCGTTTTTGGTTATTTTAACTTGTTTTTAAAGGTAAAATGTATGTGTAATTAAACACATACCAGTCTTGCACTATTTAATGTTGTTCTGGGCTGAGCAGTATTAACTGGTCTAGCAGTAGTAAGTGATACTAGGCCAGACCTCATTAATGCTGCTTTTGGAACCATGTTCCTTTTAGGACTGAGGTGAGTCATTCTAGAAAATTTTTGGTGATTTACCCTTTGAGTATAGTTCCACACTGGTTTTACCATCTTTTTATTATTAAACTGTCTCTGATGGTTATTACAATCATACTGCAGATGATCAAAACTTCCACATACATAGCAAGCTTTGTTAATCATCTCAAAATTACTTCCTTAATCTTTGAGACATCATGTAATTCTAGTTTCTTTGGTTTCCTCTAGGACTATGTGTGTTCTGCCTAATTTGCTCAACATGATTAACAGCTTTCCTAGCATTCTTTTCTTGCTGATTAGGTTTAACAAACTTTATCTTAGCAAAACTAGACTTAACTATTTTCTTTTTAATTTTAGCCTGAGGCACATCTTCTTC
>BQNB010103678.1:0-21581 GCA_026074375.1 Tanacetum coccineum | reverse complement strand
GTGATAAGCCAACACCCAAACCCTAAACACTTTGTACACTAACAACAGAAGAAAAATATTTGTTTATGTTTTTTTAACAAAATTGTTACAAAGAAATATACAACAAAATATGGAAATGTACCATCAAGCAGCAGGAACCATGTACTACCAGCAGGAGTAATTGTTCTGTCAGCAGAAACAATAAACTTACCAGCAGAAACAATGTCCAACCAGCATCAATTGGAACTACTAGTATTAATGAGTAAAAAATAGCAAAAACCCACATTTCAAGACTTCAACTGCACAAATACAAGTTATGACCTGCAAAATTGTTAGAATACAAACTATACAACAATAAGCCTCCCCTTAGGCTTATGCTTCCCCTCAATCACTGTAATCAGGGATTGAGCATCCCAATATGGACTACTAAATAATTAAATCGAGGTCCATCAAAGGCTTTGGTTAACAGATCAGCCACATTTTCATCAGTGTGAATTTTAAGCACTTGAATAAGATGTTTCTCATTTGCATCCCTGATAAAATGGTGCCTAATTTCTATGTGCTTTGTTCTTTGGTGAAACACTGGGTTTTTAACAATACAGATGGTACTCTGATTATCAATAAAAAAAAATTTCAAAACATTGAACCCATAATCAAGCTTGGAAGTTCTGATTGTGCCCTTCCCAGTTATTCTGCCTTCTCCACCACCAAAGGTTACAGTTCCACCTTTAATTTCCACAAAGTCATCTAATCTTTCTTTGTTACCAGACATGCTTCTTGAACACCCACTATCTACAATACCTAAATCTTTATTTTTAAGAGGATTTTCCTACAATGAACAATACAACAATATTAGATACATTGGGATCAATAAGAGTTAAACCATGTAGATTGTTGAGATCCACCATTGTTCTTGGATCCCCTTTGCAAATATGGTCTACTGTCTCTCCAAGAACAACCTGCTGAGGACTTAACAGCAGTTCCCCATCTTCCCTCACCCATATACATCTGGTCATAATAAACAGGCCTACTATAATTATGAAAGTAAGAGCTTATAGGTCTGGACATTGGTCTAGCATCATTGTTTCTCCAACCAGCAGAAACTGAGACAAAGTTTCTTCTGCCAGCAGGAAAAGGTCTATCAGCATGAACGGGTGCTGGTCTATTTTGTCTACTAGCAGGAACTGGTGTACCAGTATAAACAGGTGCTGGTCCAGTTTGCCTACCAGCAAGAATAGGTGCTGGTCTATTTTGTCTACCAGCAGGAACTGGTGTACCAGCATAAACAGGTGCTGGTCCAGTTTGCCTACCAGAAGGAATAGGTGCTGGTATATTTACACTACCAGCAGGAAATGTAACAATGCCAGACCTTCCATGTTCTTCTTGAGGAATAAATGGGGGAATATTATCAACATTGTTCAACATAGGTCTAGATTCCCTTTGCACACTATAAACACCCATCGTATTTTCATAAAAATCACAATCTTTAATAAGATGATAAAAACTTCCACAAATAAAACATGACTTAGAACCAGAAACTTTGTTCTTAACACCATGTCTTAAACCATTCTTATTACAACCAAAACTAGAATATTTATCATCCTTAACAGAAGAAACAGAAGGAGTATTATTATTAAATGAAATGTCTTCTTGAGCAACTATTTTTAAATTGGATTCAGACTCAACAACTCTTGGAGAGAAGACACTTGATTCAACCGACTTGGGTGAAGATGCTTGTCACTTGAATCACATGAGGCAAAGTCATTGGTCTTGGGTTATGAGGACTTGTCACTGGAAGCACAAGAGACAAAGTCATTAGAATCAGTTTCAGATTGGTCATTTGAATTTTTGCCATAAGTCATTTGTGATTCATCAAAGTCAGAGTGGATGGAGGTAGGCATGAATGTCCTAATAATAGGTGGGGGAACAGCATTCATTGCTCCCTCTTTTACAAACCTAATAGGGTTTGAGTTACTATAACACCCTCTGTTTTAGAATCATTGACGGCGTCGATAAATCTACTATTTATTTTAGTGTCGTACACGTTTGCTTGTAATTTCATGTATTAAGTAAAATCGCGTAAGCTAAAAATTAGCGTTCAATGTAAACGGGCATCAAACGATTAAATGTTTACATCGATCAAGTATTAAATAATTATTTTGAGAATAATTATGATCCTTGTTCATTTTATTTTTATCGGATACGTAAAGTGCATACGTTTCGCGATAAATTAAGTTTAGGCATACCCGGAACCACAAAAATAATTCTACGCTTCAACAAATACCCACATTTATACCCAATACATAAAATTTACTCAAAAACATCACATATATCTATATTAGGCCGGATATGATTCAAAATATACAAAGAAATATCAAAACTTAGTCAATTTGGTCTTTGTACTTCACTAGTTAATTAAACCACCCATACCTTGTTACTTTGACTCAAGACATGAACCCTTGAAACCCTCATCTTGCTCTTGGACTTCTATTTCACCTTTTTGACCAAGACCTCTCATATAATGCAAGTACCTAGTGAGAGATATCATACATACTCTTATATCACTTATCAAAAAGCAAAAACCATCCCTTTGGCACTCATATAAGCCACGGCTCAACCCCCTCCCCCAATACCCAATCCATATAAAATTTTCTACAACCTATACACATCTATACACATCCATCCTAAGATATTCTAAGGTGTTTCCAAGCATTGGCTAAGCATTTTCAAGTATTAATCAAGTAAAAGGAAGCTAGGGTTTTATTAAGAAAACAAGGGTTTTCTTAAGTGCAATCTTGGATTCTAAGGCTAAACAAGGGTTTAGCATTTGTTTATCATCATCATCATACATCATAAGGTCTACTAGAACTCTTTATATTCTTGTAAACTTTCATTGTTCTATCACTTATTTACACACTCTCATATCATATCTAAGATACCTCAAAGTATTTTGAAGCCTTGATTAATTATTTACAAGTGTTGAAGCAAGAAATCAAGATTAGGGTTTTCATTTGGAAACTAGGGTTTTCTTGGTTATAATCTTGGGTTTAAATTCTAAACAAGGGTTTAGCACTTATTTGTCATCATCCTACATCATCTCATTAAGGTTATCTTAAGCCCTTAACTTTTCATTTATATGATTATATGCATATGTGATATTTATATAGTGAAATCACCATTAGGACATGTTTAACTTGTAAACTTGGACATTTCTTGTAAATATAGTTTTATGAGCTTATACACATGTTGTATGGATGGTAATATAAAGTTATAAATGGATACATAAGTATTTTACAATCTTAATTAAGCTTAAAAAGTGTTAATGCAAATTAGGGTTTTAAAAGATCACTTGATATGTTCCAAGTAAAAGTATGATAAATAACATGCTAATCTTGTTTATGAGCTTTTAGTTATGATATATGAACACAAAAATAAAGTCATAATGGAAGTAAAAGACTTGTACACTTTTGGTAAAGTTATAAAGTGTAAAATATAAAAACAAGGTTAAAAATAGACTTAATAAAGTCACCCAAACTTTCTGTCCCAAAAGTGTATAAAAACATACTTAATTTATATTTTTATAAAATAATACGACTCATGACGATTCCGAAAAAGTAAGAAACTTGTCAAACGGATAAATAACGAAAAAGTTATGGTAAAAACAAGTTATACGATAAATAAACGGATTTATAAAAGAATTTTTATAAAAACTTTTTATAAAAATTATTCAAACAGCAAGTTTGATATTTTTAACTAATAATACATACTTTTAGGATTCCAAAATGATAAGAATCGTAATTTTTCAATTAATAACGAACGAGTTATGAATTTCGCGAGTTTACGACAATTAATACTTTTATAAAACTATTTTTATAAAAGTTACTGTTCATGACAGAAAGTTATATTTTTGTAAACCTTATAAATTGATAGGATTTTCAATAACGAGAACGTCCTCGAAAGAATCGTTAAAAACGGAGCTATAACGAATAAAATACGACATTTACGGGTTTTACGACAACAAATACGATTTAAATAAAACTCACGTCTGATGTGAACAGTAAAAGTTACTGTTCACCAGAGGGTCAAAATATGGAAAATGTCAAATTATGATAACTCGTCCTAATACGAAAGCGTGGGCATAAGAAACGTCAAAATCGGGCTTAAAACGCAAAAGTTATGCTAGTTTTACTAAAACGGTAATTATAAACGTTTTAACTTATTAAACACAATTTTACCAAAACCATTAGTTGGTGATTGAACTATATAGAATTATATGTGGTTATCAAAGTCCCACGCTTTTCTCTTTAATGGTTTTTCTTAAAACTGTGTTTTTTTCGAGGTGAGTAATACGCTGCTCGTTTTTACTACATAAACTTATTGATTTCTATACGTAAGCGTTACATGATTATTTTTACTAAGTTTGATTTGTTTACTACATGATTTGAGATCGTGAATACCTATATTTGAAACCGTGAATTTTAGACATGATTATTTTACTACGGACACAAGTGTTTTTTTTCAAAGTGTATGCTATCCAGATTACTGCCTGAATATTATTGCCTAAGTAGTCACTATATTGCCACTTAAGTCCCTACTTTTCATGAACCGTTAATTGCTATTGTAGTAAGCGCGAATGTTGTGGATAGATCTATCGGGACTGACAATCCCCACCTTTCCTTGGGGAATAGTTTCGTTGGGTGCATTTAAAATTGAGAAGGTATCCGTTTGGTCTGTTGGCAAGCATCCTATATTACGATTGGGGCAAATTCTAGTTAAGGCTTCGGTGTCATGAGCTTAGTGCAATAATATATACTTAGACTTGATGAATGTGTTTCTCTTGTCTACATTATTGTTTTGGGATCTTCGGAATATGTTACTTAGGTTTTTTCTTTACCATATACTTCGATTTGTTGTGTTCCCACTTTTAAATACTTCTTGATTTACTGAAATCAATACTTGGATTTCCCGAATGGATTTCGGAAATAAACACTTTTTACATGTTGTATCGCTGCTTTTCTTCTAAAATATTTCTTAAATTATGTCAATTACTACTTTTTACTTAAACTCATTGAAACATCACTCAACCTTTGTTGTTTACATTTTAGCATGTATCTTTCAGGTTACTATTTTTGCTAGTTGAGCATTGGGAGCATTCGAGTCGCCGCGGATATATATTTTTGAAGGCTTATAACTTGAGTACTAATTTTGAAAAAAACGTTTTTTGACAATGTTTTTCTAATACATATAAATGGAAACCTGTGTAACTTTGAATATTTTTACTAAATTTGAATGTGTCATTTTTAAAAACGTTCTCTCTTGAGATCGTTTTTCAAGTGGATTGGTTCTGTGCAAGAAGACATTCACATTCTTTGACTTTATGAAGATAATAAGCATTGCAATTCAGTTTAGCATTTAAATCAGACAGAGAATGCATAATATGGAACATGTAACATCTTTAGACACACACTCTTCAAGAAGTAGTTCATATAGTTTGAAAATCAGCCTTTTCTGATTCAAAGTTCGTTCAACGTCTTTTAAAGGGAATATTAACGTACTCCAAATCGTCATTCATTTCCTTTTTTAGTTCATGTATAAAAACAATCGACTGTCTCAGTATTGTTTTGTCTGAAAGAGGCATTAATAAGATTTTGTCAAAATCCATAACTTAGCTGAGTTGTTTTTTGGTTAGGAAAATGCGCTTACTTAGTATGATTAGACCAACGTTTGTTGACAAAATTGTTCTAATATGATTAAGGTGTTTGTCATTTCGTTATATAGTTAGTTTTACTTTTACTCATGGATTTAGACATGGGTAGTAAGCCAATGTTTTTGCAATGTTTGGTTTTGTCCTAACAAACGTTTTTCTCCACATTGTCTTCTAACTTCTTTAGAGGTGTTCCAATGATCAACGATAGGCTTTGGATGGTGGTTTGAAATTATCATAAAGACTGTTTTGATTTGTTAATTATATGCTTTTCACCGTGTCTTTTATCCAATTTTGATCTTAATCTCTTCTGTAAGAGTCACTATCTCTTCCCCATCAGGGGCAAATCTGTTTGCAGGATCAGAAGTATCATATGGGATCTGATACAACAGGGACTTATCAGATTGAGCTTTCTTGAGGATATTTGGGATTAGCATAGTTGATCTACCTTATACGTTGCGCAAATTGGGTGCTAACATGTGAATGGTCTGAATTGACTGTTGCGTTTATAAAGAATTTCATTTAAAAACTTTATCTGTTTTCCATGTCAATCATCGTGTCAAATGTCTTTTAGTTCCTTAACCTTTGAATACCGAAATAACCTTGGTTTTTCTCTTTGAGTTGACCTTCAAATTTGTGACCTAGTTAAGACTCTTTTGAAGCTATCGTATTTATCTGATTGGACACTAGAATATCATTAGGTTTTAGTTTTTAATCCCCTTTGTGTTATGTCAATGTCTTTTATAGCTAATAGTCCTAGGAGTGTCATTTAACTTTTGTTTGAAAAGTATTTATAATCACTCGTTAGGTCATTAAGGGCTGCTGTGTATTTCTACTCAAGCTCAGTCTTGTTTGGTTGATAGGTGCAATCAGAGAACTATCACCGACTGTAGTAGCCTCCCCCAGAAGCTCCTACTTGATAATCCAAGTTAGTTTTGCACTCCTTCAGTTCTTGAGTCAATGATGCGTTTGCTTTCTTTAATTGCTTTTGTACCGTTTTGTTTTCCTCCATGTCTAGAGTTAAATTAGCAATTAAATTAGCAAGCGCAGCACGCTCATCAACACATTCAGCCGCATTTTGATCAACCTGATTATCATTAGTACATATATTTGATGAATCAGGAATGACATCGCTATCATCCTTCTCCAAAACATATGTGTCGTTAATGGATTCAGGTTGCTCAGAATGTCGTCTCACATTGGCAAACACATCATTTTCATCATGGTTTTGTACCTGTTCCAATGGCGTATCAGTAGAACTTGATTCCGCAGGTGAGACCTCCTGAATCTTTGCCATGTAACTGTAATGTGCTTCCAATTCTTGTTCATCTATCTCTTCATCCGTGTCTTCTAGCCAATCAGCTTGCTCAGCTTGAAGTGGAACACCTTGTTCAGCTTGTTTGCACATCATCATCTTCTCCTTATGATACGCGTAGTCTTTAACCCGCTTTGGCTTCCTGCATTCCCTGGCATAGTGTCCAAATCCCTTGCAGTTAAAGCACTGTATCCCAGTCTTTTGCACTACCGGACTGCCTACTGTTTCCCTAGCCCCAGCAACTGTGACTGTCCTTTGATTCCCAAACTGCCTTGACTGATTGTCATTGTTATACCTTGGTGTGGTATCTTCAGTCTTGTTCGTGGAGTTTGAAGAAGTTCTAAGGTTGTTGTTGGTAGGTTTGTACAGCTTCTTAAAATACTTAGCAAGGAGTGCCAAGTTCTTTTGCATATCCTTATCCCTCCGAGCTTGTTCTGGATCACTGTTTCTCTGGAAACTGACTCAGATTGAGTGAGTAACTGGCTCTTGGCGATCTCTTTACCTTTAATGTCTGGTAGTTGCAGTTTGATCGTGATGGAAGAGCATTGACTTTGTATGATGGTGCAATTCGATATTTAGGTACAGGTGCCTCATAGTAGTTATTGAATTTGATTGAGCAGCCCGCAAGAAGTGCTAATGGATTTGCACTTCTGGCAATCTCTCAGAACGTATATCATTAACTTTGTTTTGAAATGCTTCAGAACGAATCAGCTTGTTGTTATTGAGCCGTGTCTATTTCTGTCCCTTGCTGACACATGTCACCAATTCTTGACCCATTCTGGTTGAAGTTGTTGAAGAAATTGAAAATTCACTTGCATTGTGAAAACTTGTCAAGTTGTTCCTTGTCAAACTCATTCATCAGTTTATAAAATCGGGGAGTACTTAGGACTCCCATGGATTCTCCATCTCTAGAAGTAAATTTCCAAAATTCCCCCCCCCAAAATAGATTGGTCTTCACCATTCTTGTACGTTCAACGTTTCCCCTTGTTGTAGCCTTTTCAATGGCTTGTCCACATCTCCGTTGCTTGTGTTACATGCATCAACAGTTGAGTAAATTTCATCCCCAATACCAGTCAGAATCAAGAAAATAGCTTCCTTTTCAGCTTGAAAGTAAAGTTTGTTCTCTGCTGTCATGTTGTGTATTGTCTCTACTTCTTCATGTGCAGCTACTGGTAGAATGTTCTCTGCTGCTTCAACTGCTGCAATGAGTACGTTCGTAGGTAAATATGGACCGTCAAAGATGCACTTCCTCAGATAGTCACCATTCGATTTAGTGTCAAGGTATCGTAGAAAACGCGAATGCCACTGAGAATATCTCCCTGGTCCAAGCATCGGTGGACGCTCTTTTGAACCAGCTGCCATTATATTGTTATGCATTTGGCTATCTGTGGAGGATGTGTTAACTGGAGTAGACATGATGAATGAATAGTTATGAATTATGAAGTGTGAAAGATTTTGTTGGATCTTAAGTGGATATGATGTGATTAAAGTTGTGGTTTTGTAAGCAATTCACGTTCACGGGATTTTACACGTCTATGATTAAACCGAAATTGAAATTACGGGATTTTACAGAATCAATTAGAAAACATAGTGAATGATTGGTTGCGGAATCAGCGGCGAAAAATTCCAAAAAAAACTGAAAAGTGTCAATTTCTCATAGAAAACAAGCTTTTTGGGCCTCGAAAAATCCTTAACCTGCCAAAGGGTGGTTACAGCGTGATCCGTCTCGTTTTTCGCTTCGATTTGAGAGCTCACGGGCCTGAAACGGAGTTACGGATCAAAAGTTATGGCCGTTTTACTAAAACCCTTTTCGTCACACAAAAAAAATTTCGTTCGGTCCAAAAAAAATTTGCTCGTTCGATCAAAAGTTCCGTTCGTTCGATCGCTCGTTCGATCGCTCGTTCGATCGGTTGTTCGGTCCGCTAGTTCGATCGATTGTTCGAGTCCGCTCGTTCGATCGATTGTTCGAGTCCGCTCGTTCGATCGATTGTTCGAGTCCGCTCGTTCGATCGCTTGATCGGTCCGCTCACCCACCAACACACTCTTCCTTGATCGGTCCGATCGGTTCGATCGATGAGGTTTTCGCTCTGTATCGAATCGTGTTGAGGTTTTCCGCTCGTTCGATCGTCTAGTTCGAGTCCGCTTGTTCGATCGCTGCGATTTGTCACTCGTTCGATCCAAACTATTTTCCACTCGTTCGATCGATACGTTTCTCGCTCGTTTTTCACGCGTTTGGTGCCAACGTTTTTCTGCTCGCTTTTTTATTTCTCTTGCACCGAGTTTCACCAAATCGAACGCTTTCCAACTGCCGAATCCAATAGGCTTATAACAACAAAACAAACCACGAATCCAATAGGCTTATACCAATAAAACAAACCACGAAATCCACCCGAGGCTCTGATACCAATTGTAGGTTCCGATTAATACTTCACTTCATAACCCGATCCACGAAATAGAAACTAGAGAGAGAGAGAGAGACGAAATGAGAGAGAGAGATGAGAGAGAGTTGAGAGAAAAAAAAGATTTTTAGATTTTGTGAAAATGAAAACTAGATATTTTCTTTTAGAAAATATCTATATATATATTTAGATATTTAGAAAATATCTAAATATATATATACCCCTACACATTTAATGTGACGCGCGGGATATTTAACTAGGACCCGGGCTCGGGTTTTGTTTGGGATTAAACCCGAAACATATACAATATTAGATTAACTATCGAGCCCGATTCCCGATATTATCCTGTTACAACATTAACTAATTAAAGACCGAAGCTCCATCGTAGAGTGACCGAGCTTCCTTGTTCGACTCAATAAATTGAGGCTAACACTATAACGTAGCTCAGAGAGTCTAGTTTTCAGAACATCCGGCCTCGAAGGTTTATGAGGTCGGAAAGTCATTCAAACGTTGGTTGCAAGAAAATTTGTCAAAGCATTAAATACGGGTCAGATTTAGGTCAGATTACGAGGTATAAAACCCCCACTTAAAATTTGAATTTAGCTTATCCCTTTTATAGAAGTCAAGTTCTATGTGTCTATTAAACTTCCATAAATTTTTAGCCTCTGATTTGTTGTCTAAGTATGGTTTTTAGGGTCATACTTTTTAGTGTGCAATCAGATTCGAATCTGGGGACTGTTTTCGAAGTATTGATTTTCTCGGACGTACTTGTGCATGTAAATGGCTCTTGGGAATCATAAGGTAGTTAATATACTCATAAATGAACATAGGTGATTTTTGGTATGAATTATGGAGGTCAGTAAGTAGAGGTTTTGAGTACGTTAAGTCGCGTCAAAATTCTGCGTTTTCGGGTAAATTGTAAGACTTTGAAATAATGTGTAAACGAATTGGTTAATGTCGGGCATGGTGTCGGGGTGACCCATGAGGGTAACTAAACACCTTAGACATCCATCATATGATTGTTACATGTGCATTAAGCTTTTGGCTTAGTAGCGTGTAACACGTGAGTATTTTGTTGTATAGATTTGTGCTAGTTGTTTGTGAAGCTTATTGTTGGAATCTTTTGGAAAGCTAAGCAAAGGTGAGTTTCATAGCCCCTTTTTCTCATGTTATTTTGGGGTGAGAATGATGCTTGTCTTGTCTGTCTTGTCTTGTCTTGTTTTGTTTTGCTTGTCTTGTCTTGTCTTGTTGATGTTGTTATGTTGTGAGATTTGGATCGGGGGTAACGTTCCTACCCAGTGTTATGAGATGTGACTTCGCCTACTTTGTGGGTAAGATCCTTGGAGGTGATCAACTCCTTGTGATATTGTGACTTCGGTACCAAGAGTCTGGAATTGGGATTTGTATTCCTTTCTATGACTATTAGTGGAGCGGCGAGGTACGCCTACCTCATTGTTTTTGTGTGCTTGTAGATCGTGGGTACGTTCCGTCCCGTTGTTGTTACTTGTTGTCATGAATTGTTTTAGTAATTTCAGCAGCTAATTAAAAGTTTATTTTGGATTTTTTGTTTGTCGTAAACCTATGATTATCGCTCAACTTTATGTTGAGGTTTTAAGCATCATTTTCAGGTGAGCTTAATGGTGCTAAGATAGAGCGAAGTGGCTAGAAGAGACCGTAGGATGCTTGGAGTTTATTTATGCGTTCTGTTTTGAATAATTGCATTTGCATGAATTGTTTGGATTATGTTTTGCATGTCATTTATTGACGAGACTCTTTCTCATTAATAAAGACACCATTAGGTTTTGGGTATTGTTATAACACTTTGTGTCTTTGCTTTACTTTAGTTTTCATTTTAGTATTCTCTATATAGACACAATGTGTTGTGATGATATCCATTCTTGTTTACGCCTCGCGTTTCCGTCTTGGCGGGGTGTGACAACCAACCAAACCTTTAACAACATATTTTTGTTGGGATTTAACATTCTAGGTAACAAGTTTAGCTACGAGTACGCAGCGGTTTGGATCTAGTTAAGGCACATAGATTAACACTTAATAAAGTAAACAAATAATTTACTAACCTTTTGTTTAATGATAAAAATCAATAAACTTACGCCTGATCTTGATCTTGAAAACATAGTGGTTAAATTACCACCTCTACGGTTACTCACACAACACGTCGGATACAAGATACGCCAAACAATTGCTAGTCGTAACTTCCGAGGCTCCATCTTCCAAACACCTTGTGTATGCTACTTTTACTTGAACCGAAACCCGAACAACATGTGTTCTTGTTTAATACCACAACCGATCCAAATCCCAAAAGAATGCGTTTGGATTCGGTATAAAATAAAGAGAAGGGAAAAGAACACTCGATCCAATTATATATTGCATGCGAGTCAAACTAGATCATGCATATATAAGTATATAATATTCGTATGCAAGCAATATGTTATCAAGTGTTGTTTTCTGTATTTGTCGTCACATGGAGGAAAAGAAAGTACGAAGTATTATTGTCTGTTTCGTATAGAATTTTTTTTGTTTGTGATTGAATGAATTAATGAGGGATAAGGGTTTGTTTATATAGCCTCCAAACCCTAGTTGTAGATAAACTAGGATACCCTCATAATCCTTATCACAATACAATATGGGTCGGCCAACAAGTGACACCCACAAGGTTCAGGTTTTGTCAATTTTAGTCCCTTCGGTTCATATTTAAATAGTTGTTGAGTTAGTTATAAAATATAACGGTAACTAACGGTTATTTAAATTATCAACGTGAAGCATATTAAATCCTTAATAATAAATAAATATATATTAAGTATTTAATAAACGTACTCTTCGTGTCTTAACGCGTGTGCCCCCAATAGGCTCACATATTCGTAACGTATACATGCTATCCGACTACCATAATCCAACAATTTTGTCATCAATAATTGATAGTTTGATACCTTGGAGTTCTTCATAAAGTAGTTATCACCCAACATTGGATCTGTAAAAGTGATAATGCTTCATTTTTGGTCTACCACCATTAGCTAGGGTGAAACTACTCAATATGTTTCCAATCTCCCTTTAATCGTAGGTGTGCTTCTTAAATGACTTTGTTTTGCACGTAGAACACGAAGTTCATGTATTCGACACCATCACATTGCTCCATCATCATCTTCAAAAGATCAGACGCAATATTGAAGAGTTGTAATTCATTAAATGCAACTATGTATGAATGATCAATCTGTGTAGGTCTGTATGTTTTACATTTCTTCTCGTGAGCTACGAGACCATAATAATCCTTGCTTTGAAATAGGCACTTGATGCATTTGCGTGAGCTACGAGACCATAATAATCCTTGCTTTGAAATAGGCACTTGATGCATTTACACATACCTTTCTCGTTGTTGTTATTCAAGTGCGTGTAGTTATTTTAGGGCAAGTTTGAGTTTTGTTTCAATAAAGTCAATGTAACTTTTTTTGATTGTCAAATAATAACCAAGTTTGAAAAGTGTTCCAACTTAGTCACTGTAACTTTCTTTTGATTGCAAAATAATAACCAAGTTTGAAAAGTGTTTCATTTTAGTCACTCAAAGTTTTAATTGTGTTTTGTTATTGTGTAATTTCTTTTCACCTGTGCATAAGTTGGTTGTACATTAAGTTAGATGAGATGAGTGAAATTCAGGGGGTGAGTGTTTATTATTAATGTACAACCAGATAATGTACATATAAATAGTTTAAAGTTAGTTTTTTTGAAAATTACACAAGGTAATAGTATGGACAAGGTAATAGTACCTTTTATAGGGTATTTGAAGTCAACAATATACCTATCTCAGACAGTCATCTTTACAGTTTCTTAAAATGTAAAGTATTCTCATTCTTTAACATCAGTTGTACACAAACAACATTATGCCTTACATAATTCGTAAACATTTGTATTAACAGTCATATAAATTCTCTCAATTAGATACTGTTGTTGTTAGCTCATCTTACTCTTGTGCAAAAGTAACAACCAGTCTCATACACAATATAAGATATACATGATGAATCCTTAGTTATAAACACAATGTCTCCATCCATGTAACAAATTATACAGGAAAATTACAATTTAAGGGACTTGCTTCAATTGATATATTGCATTGTGTTGGACTTATTTCCGCATATCGTTTATCTCAATTAACATTTATTTAATGTCGTTTGTTTTTATCTAAAATCCAGTGAATTTTCATTCAAACTCCAAGGATTTAAAATCTTAGGCTTCGAATGGATTGATTGCTTTCAATATGTTACACGACATATGAATTTTAAGAAAAAACATAGTGCTCCCACTTGATGTCAGGTGTACTCAGGAGTTATCTTAATTTAATCAGAAATCATATTGTGATTAAACATAAGATCTCAGCTCCTAGATGCATGATTCAATCCACACATGGATTCTATTTTCTTGTATACTTTATAAAGATTATTTTAAACTCATAACCCCTTTTGATTACACACCGTCCTCACAAAAGGTAATCATAAAGAAAAGAGTTATAAAACTTAATTGTCATATTACAAATATAGGCTCATAACCCTTTTGATTACACATCGTCCTCGCAAGGTAATCATTAAGGAAAAAGTTATGATCCTTAATTTTCCATATTTCATATTCAAGAAAACATGTATGACAATTAGTTATTTTTATATAATTAATGTGTGTAGAAAAGAAAGATTTAATCATAGTCAATTGCTTGAGTAAGATCAAAAAAAATTTAATCATCAGTCAGGCATTAATATGTATACAATTTTTGTCCTTATGAGCCTTTCTTCAAAAGAAACTCATTCTAACCTCACATGTTTACTTTTTGGTCAAAGATCAATGAATTTGATAACATTGATTTGTCTTTTAAGGACTGCATCTTTTCATTCATATTTCTAAGATATTTATCACATCCAAGATGTGATAATTCATCTTATTAGTTAGCTGGTTTACAATGACCCTCTAACTTATATTCCTCAGCATTGATATTATTATATCACTCTATTGATGAGGCATCCTTGCGGATTTATGAATGAGAGTTCTAATATACTTTGGTTTGACATTTTCATGTTTAACCTTAGTATGACATCAACAAGTGAATTCAAAAGGTTATGTATTTTGTTCTTGAATATCTTTAAGATTTATAGATACTCCCACTTACTTTTGTAAGAAGAGATTCTCTAAAATATAAGATTTAAGCAACAATAAATTGTTCTTAATTGGGACAACAAAATGCATCTTACAGTTCTCATCTCTAGCTTGTTAATAATATGCTTCATAAGATATTAACAAATTTCATAACTTTTAATCAAGACATAATGGGATTTATCCCAATCCATAAATAGATAATGTCTTGAATACCTTCTAGGTTGAAACTATATTGAGTGTATCCATGACACACGCAAAATTCTAACCTTGATGGATTTTGGAGGTAGAGTAATTAAAGTTACCATTAATCAAACAATATAAATATCGTTTGTTTCAACACAATAGACATACCATAATGATGTGGTATTCTATGAGTATTGAAATTGTGAGACTCCATCAAAATTCCTTAGATAACTTAATTCTCTTTGGATCAAATACTCACCAATTGGGTCAAGCCAAATTGAATATAAAGTATTTTAAAACCAAGCACATGCTATAACGTATATATCTTTGAATAATAATTCTATGTTCATGTGTTTCAAGAAAACAGAACATATCATGTATATGTTACTAGTCTTTGAATAATTTAAGGTCCTCATGTTAACTTTATGTTCATGTGTTTCAGAAAAACAGAACATGTCAAGTTATACGTTACAAGTCTCCGAATAATTCAAGGACATCATGTTAATGTGTTAACAAGAAGAAATAAAAATTTTACTACTTACTTTATGTTATGAGTCATTGATAAATTCAAGGACTTTATAATTATGTCTTAACAAGAACATAATTATTCTAACTAAATTAGTTATGAACGCAAACTCTTGAGTTCAATAGTAATTTCAAGTTAATTTTATCTTCATAATTATGTTTATTTAATTTAACCATAAGTCTATTGACTAAAACATGTAGTCAAAATGTTGAAGTAGCTTACAATTATATCTTGACATTTAATTTGTAATAGGACAACAAACATCTTGTGTATTTAAGTCCTAGTAAAATGATTAGCTTCCTTACCTTGCGGTCAAGAGAAACCAATAATCATATTGTTATATGTTGTTCCTCGCACACAGTTAAGATTTCTCCCACTTGTGTACGGGACAACATTATCTAAGATAAACAAAACAATACGCTCAATTGTATAAACAATATGATAAGTGTCATAGATATTACAAGCAGATTTCAAACTATAATGTTTAATAAGGAATTGTGGATTATTATTCTATAGATAACATTTCAGAAAGCAACCTCAGATATGGGACTTGTTATCATACAAAATAAAATGCAATCTTACTTAAACATGTGTTTGTTCATATTCGGAAAGTAATTAATTATTTCAAAGCAAGCTAGAAATAATATGGGCAACTAACAAGGAAATAAATCTTGTAGCTCCCACTCAATTTGACACCATTACAAGAATGTCATTTCAGTAATAAAATGCATAGCTCCCACTGGATTTGTCAACATTGTAAGTGTTACATCACCAGTAGAAATCAAACAGCAATTTATATACTTTCCTATTCTCTTAGAATGCCTACAAGCAGCAATGTACTTAGGTATTGAGCAAAGAATATGAAATTCTATTTATGTAGATGAGGGACTAGCCATTTATGCTTTCTTTTAACTTGAATATTTAGCATGCAATTCCTCCTTATTGTCTGCATAGCCACAAGGGTATTTAGCACCTTAAGGAATAATATGAGTCTAAGAAAAATACCTAGCATATATGCTAGTAATTTTTTTACTCATAGCGGTTTAAGCTCATACATAGTGACAAATGCAAGATGTAATTTATTTTGATAGCTATAGAAAAAAAATGTTCTCTAGTTACTCAAAATATTTTATCTTTCAATTATTTCAAAGCCGAAAAGAAAGGTAATGAAAGATAGTAATTGAGTTTAATTGTAATTGAGATTTTCAATTATAATCCTATCTTATTCTTGTCAACCAATGAGTATAGATAGAAGTAAGTCTCACCTTTTCTTACTAGGAAAAGAGACTATGTTTGTCTTTTATAGAAAAACAAACTTTCGTTTACGAATTATGTTGCAAAACACAATTAATCAGAACATAGAAAGTTCAATTTAGTATTTTCGATAATTAAATTCTTAATAGAATTAACTACCCAATTAATTTACTAATTAAGACTAAGATCCAACTTGACCTCCCACTTATTACCAAAGGTCTGACCAGGGCGTAAAGAAGTGGGGCAAGAGGTAAGCGTCGAGCGTTAATTGCATTTAATGCAACTCTTAGGTTTATGATACTTGTCAAAAACATTAGTCAGCATGTAATAATGTTTGAGAGCATGTTTAGTATCATCTTATGCCTCGGGTCCAAGGTCTGACCAAGCCTACTCGAATTAAGTTGACCAAGCGAGAACGTGCAAAAATCGCCAGAGGTCTGACCAGTGCACGAAATTCGCCATGGGTTGGTAGGGCTCTAAGGTCTGACCAAAGCAGTCAAACCAATTGCACGTGTTCTTGGTTGGCTGACATAGACTTAAAATTTTCATAGGGGTATGCACATAAATGTGTTAAAAGCGTGTACAAAGAAGCATGCAAAACAACTTTGTATCACTGATTTTAAAAACCTTTAATAATGACACTGTAGTGACATGCCATGGTTCACGGTAACTCCAATCGAACGCACAAAGAAGCGGAGAAACAGGTCAGCGCGAAGCATATTAAAAACCTTATTTCTTTAGGGAATTACGTAAAAACAACCCGCCTTAAACTTCTCTTATAGTTTGTTCTAGTGGATGAGCCGTACTTCCCATGAGTCCATAGCGTCCAGTTTTTAATTCAAGAAAAACGAGTTTCATTAGTTTAACGTCTTATTAATTTTTCACAAAAACAGTTTTCCACGAAACAAATGGTTGGTCACTATGAGCATGCATTAGGCGTGTAAAATTAATAGACATACATCAACATCATCTTTTTGGTCATATGGCATATTTATTTAGGCGTGTAAACAATTAGACATTAAATAATCATGCATACATGGATTCATAATACAAAAGATGACATTAAGCATACAAGTAAACATGTAAAATCTGAGTTCTCAAGCGAGTCTTCCCCAATTGAAGAACCATAAGACCCTCACTAGGTTTTCTGCTAAGTGCCTAGATCGCCCCATCCACCACATAAATGTGATTGAGTGGGTCTTATAACCGGAATAGACAAAAATTAAAAAGGAGGCATACGTGCTAAATTAACAAGTTAATTTTCCTTTTTAACCTATATTAACTTTTAATATTGTTTTCAAGATCAAGATCTACTTATTTTATTCACTTATGGCAAGGAATCACGTATCGTTGACATATTTTACTAGTAAAACAAGAATAAAATATAAAACGCAGCAGATCATAGCATATGTTTTAAGAATAGGCATGTAAACTAGGCGTATAATTAAAACAAAACGTGTAACCCATAAAGCTAAAACAACCTAGCTCTGATACCACTGTTAGGATTTAACATCTAGGTAACCAAGTAACTACGAGTACGCAGCGGATTGGATCTAGTAATAGCATATGGTTAACACGTACATGAAAAGTAAATAGAAAGCGTACCTCTCAGCAATTCGATCTTGAAAATAAATAAGTGATTAAAACAATCACCTCTACGGTTGCTCACACAATCACGTCAACAGAACACGTTAAGTTGTCTAGACTTAACTTCACGAACAAACAACACTTGTACTTTCTTGGATCAAAACCCTAATCAAACAACCCTTGCGATCTTTGAACTAATAAACCGAATTAGGGTTTATAATAAACCCTAATTAACCGAAAATCCTTAAACCGAATTAAAGAACCCGAAAATCCAAATTAGGGTTCAACCGAATTCAGTTGAGGTGTAGAACCGAAACCCTTAACAACCCTAGAGAGGGGCCAGGCGATTTCGGTGAGGGAGGGAGGAGGAAAGGTTTTATTAGGATGAGCAAATTATGAAGTAGGTTATGGGTGTTTATATAGGCACCCAAACCCTAATTCTAGAAAACCTTCAAGGGCCTCCTTAAATGCTAATTGAACACAAAACCCATCTAGGACCTCTCATAGGGCCCGGCCACTTTGGTGTCCCCCTTGGAGTTCGGGTTTTGTCTAATTTAGTCCCTCGGTTTATATTTATGAAGTATTAAACGCATTCTCCGTGTATTAACGTGTGTGCTTCCAATAGGCTCACATATTCGTAATGTACAAATGCTAGCCGACTACCATAATTCAACAATCACAAAATGCAGATGCTCTTTTTAAGTTCAAATTACACTGTTAAGAAGTAATTCTTCTGGAGTTGCCAGAGTCTCTGTTAGCCGTCAGCTTATTTCTTTGTTATTGTTCATGACAAAGCTTATCATCATGAAAACTGTAAGCACTTTGGTGACTTAACATTTTTGTGTATTGCACTTTGAAACATGCATTCTTTTTCGGGTTCTGGGTTACTATACAAGACATCCTTTACTTGGGGCTAAGGTGGTGGCCGCCATGCTGATGTTTGCCATAGTTTTTGGTATACTCATGGCTCTTTTTCTTAACACTGCTGGTGGTGCTTGGGACAATGCTAAGAAATACATCGAGACAGGGGCTCTTGGAGGCAAAGGAAGTGACAGCCATAAAGCTGCAATTACTGGTGATACATGAGTGTGGCAATATTTCTGATCGTTCAATCTATCTGGCTTCTTGTTCCCTTATCCTCATATATATTTCTCTAATATAACAGTGTAGACGACCCATTCAAAGACACAGCTGGCCCTTCACTTCATGTTCTTATCAAGATGCTTGCAACGATAACGCTGGTCATGGCTCTTGTTTTTCTATGATCAGTTGGCTGCATATATATGATGAACATACAAACACAACCAGTAGGAGCGAGGGAGTGGTCTTTTGATCTAACTGAGTCAAGGAGGAGGGTCCATTACTTTATAATACTGATTTTTGTGTCTCCTTTTTAAACTTGCTATACTTGGAAGGAAGATGCATGTGGCTGGTCTCGTCTTTAAAGCATCTCGGCGCACTTGACTAGAGTTTCCCGTCAGTTATTATTTCAAAACATCATCAGAAAGCATTCTTATTTAAACTTTCGTTTGTGGCCCCAAACAAATTTTTTATAAGCACACGAATGTTTTTCAAATCATTTTTGCCACATCCTACTACGGTAGTTAAATTGTATTAAGAAGTAAAACGCTGAAAAAAAGGAATTTATACGGTATCTGTCACAGATAGTAACGGTACTGACTCACTCTTTACAATCTATAAGTAGAAATACTTATAGTGTGAAGTCTCGGACATCTGGTCTAGTAGAACTGCTAACATTAGGGAATCTATACTTAGGTTATAAGAACTAGCTTGTCACGTGCCGGAAAACCTGTCAAGAAGGTTCTTTTAATAAATCTTTCTGATCACAGGTGCATTATTCATACTGTAATCATTGATCCTCATGGAATCAAAGTGTTAATGTAACCGACCAGAATGAGTATCGTCCATACTCGGTCCCTTCCAAAAATATAAAACTTTGTGAGGTCACAAATGTTTTACTAGAACACATTAAGTGGATTTTACATAACAAAATGTTTTGTTGGTGACTAAATTGTTCTATGATAGCGAATGACGACTCAAAGTATCCGATGCAAGACATGCTCATATCCTTACTCACATATCTGAAGAAATCAAGAAAGCTTACATACAAAGCTTCCGCACAATCTCTGAAAATCAATGTCTTCTTCAAATGCTAAACGTTATGAAGATTAGAAGAAGATACATCATCAGAAGCTTTCAGATTCCAAACAGATTATGAGCATGTGCCTCATAACCGATCGACCATATATATAATTACATATATATTTTTGTATTTAATTATTAATTACATATTTACTTGCATTACCTTAAGTTTTTATAAAAACCTAAGCTAATTTGAGTAAACCTTTTCACATAAACGCAATAAACTGCACTTTCTAAAAATAACTTTTCATTTCCAAATTCACCTGCTATTTATGGAAAGTTTGATACAAACTTCCATATTGCAACCACATCTTTCCTTCGTAAAGCCATACATATTCAATAAACACTTTAACCTTTAAAACCAAGAATTTGACGTAGCAATGCAGGCAACACGTCTTTCATTTCCATAATCACCACTCACGAACGAATGGTTTACGTAGCAATGCTTTAGACTTAACAGTGCACTTTGGTTTTAGTGATCAGAGGCTGGAGCAGACTACCACCTTTCAATACCAACTAACTCAGAGTGAGAAAATTGATAGAAATGCATGTAATCTCCGTGAGAAATGAAACAGAAATCTTTTGAGAGATTCTGAGTGGCTAGGGAGGGTTGTGCATTGCATCACTGGGTCCATGATGTTAGTCTTCAATGTCAGCAATCATCTTAGTGATTCGAGACAACAAATGTATTGACCAGGTTTCTGCCTAAGTGTAAGGAGGGCTTCTTTCTTTTCACCCTTTATCTTAACTTTTCTTTTTAATTCTTTAACCCCTTCAGTGCTTATCGAGACTTCATAACTAGTACCTTTTTGGGTTTGTTCCAATACTAGCTCTATCTCAGTCGGCACTTTTCCTTTAATCTCACTTTACTCCTTTTTTTCATACCTAAGGACTTCTACACTATCTAGTGGAATATCCCTGGGTAGATCCATCCGGTTCTGTCTGGATCATGGGAATGGAAACCTAAAGTTAACCACCTTATAACTCCAATACAGTAATTAAATGGTCGGTCTTTGGAACTTCCACATTTCAGCCATCACTTAACCATTTGCTCCCCCTTCATATGTGCATCGATTAATCGAAAGAGTTTAGCATATTATTAGCCATATATTTTAATCACATTTTCTCCCCTTATCAAAAATGTCAAATCTCTTGATATTTTAGATATCAATTGTGTAACACCCCGCCAAGGCGGAAACACGAGGCGTAACGTCATGGATATCATTACAACACAATGGTGTCTACAATAGAGATACTAAAAGGAGAAGAAAATAACTAAAGGGGACGCTATGTGTCATAACAATACCCAACACAAGATAA
>BQNB010103677.1:7447-23985 GCA_026074375.1 Tanacetum coccineum | reverse complement strand
GAGCAAACGCGTAAAACCCTAAAAATAAATTATGAATTACATAATGTCATACAATGACCTAAAACACGAGGTGTTATAACAATGGTTAATTAACATGGTTGTAGTGGCTTATATTATAATGGAACCCATGCATGACTGGTGATTATGGCTAATTCATATGGGTCGATCATGGGTCATGTGCATTAGGATATCATTGGTCACATTTAATATTTGACATCATATGGGTCATATACATTGGGTTGTAGTTGCTTAGAGTGTCATGTTACGACACATCCATGACTGGTGAAAATAGGGGTCATGTGCATTGGGTTGAAGTGGCTTATATTGTAATGGAACCCATGCATGACCGGTGATTATGGCTAATTCATATGGGTCATGGGTCATGTGCATTAGGATATCACTAGTCACATTCATTAATGGGTATTTGACATCATATGGGTCATATTAGGGGTGTTCACGGGGCGGTTCGGTTCGGTATGTTGTTAACGTATTTCTAAATTTTCAAAATTTTTAAATTAAATTTAAATTTTTTTAATTTTTTTATTTGATAGATGTTTTGGTAGAATCAATTGGTATTATGACTATATGGATGAGTATAACATGTAAGATTACCACTTTTTAATATGTTAATTGTCATAAAAAATTATTTTTTAAAATAAATTTAAATTGTTAATAAACATATAGTCACACATTCCTTTTTAATGATAAAAGATTACATCTTTAATTGAGCACCAAATTTAAATAATCAATGTCAAATTATCAATAATTCAAAAAATTTAACTTTTTAAAAATTTAAAATTTGGAGCCAAATTGCAGCCAAAAATTTTAAAATCACATATGAATATGGACGGTTTATTTTCCTAATTTCAGCAAAAACACTTTTTCATCTCTCCAAAAAAAAGGCTGCAACCAAAACAGAACAATAACATCTCTTTTTACACCATTAATTACCACTTTTACTTATTTTCTTTTACACATTGCGGCTGAAGAATCATGGAAACTGAAGCCATTGATAATCAGGCCAATTTGGTTAATTATGATAATGAAAATGAAAATGAAATTGACGATTTAGGATATCAATCAGAGGAGTATATTGAGGTTGCGCATGAGGATGATGAAAACAACCATTCAAATGGTTATGCTAAGAGGGGCATAACCAGGTTATGCAAGTTTCGCAGGGAATATGGAAAACCTGGTGGAGTAAAGCTCAGTGTAACCTTCGATGCATTGAATAGGATATCAGGAAAACACAGAGCATTGTTTTTGAGTTTTTTAGGAGACATGGTTCATGAGCATATAGGTTTGCAGATTCTATCCTGGAAGAAGGTGGGTCCAGAAGCAAGAAATAAACTATGGGATGAAATCACGGTACACATATACTATTTTTGAACCCAGTACTACATAAGTTTATCTCTGCATTTACATTATGTGCAACTAATTAATTCACAACATTGTGTTAATCTTTGCAGCGATACTTTGATGTTGACTTGACGGTCAGAAAGCTGGTAATGAATCGTCTTGGTCAACTTCTAAGGAATTTTAGAAGGAAACTGAGACAAACATACATATTGCCCAACCAAGATACACCTTCAAAGCTAAATGAAGTCCATTTTGTAAACTACACGGCCACCGAGGAATACAAGGTTTTAATTAGTCATTTTTATTTAAGTCCATATATCTTTCATAACTTTGTGTTTCCATATATATTAGTTTTATACTGGCAGCATTACTACATCTAAACGCCTTATGATTTTGTGTTGCAAGGTGAAATCTGCTAAAGCTAAAATGGCGCGTTCCAAGTGTGTTTTTCCGCATACAATGGGACGAGGTGGATACACACATGTGAAAGAGAAATGGTTTAAAGATTACTCATTTTGCACATTTGCATTTATAGCATCATTTTGTTTATATCGGTTTAACTTACATGTGTTATGTATTTGATGTTTATAAGTTTGAAAAAAAAACAAGAAATTAAACCAGTATGAAGAACCCCCCCCCCACCCGTGGTACCCTGTGGTTGAGAATGGGGGTAAAACAAAGATGGAGATATCAAGATGTTGAGATTAGATCAGTGGGAGATAAAATGTAAGTATGACTGCAATTTTTTTTTTATGGTCATTTTTCGCATATAATAAACCATATTTCCCATATTGTCGTGATGCAGAAAGGAAAACGAGGACAAATTTGATCAAAAAGGACCTAGCAGGTTAGTCAAGGCACTGATGCCATTGGTACATTGTATTTGTAAAGGAAAAGGGAAGTTATGCAAGAGGAGTGGGGAAAGTGGAGTTGATACAAGAGGTATTTGGATCTTCCACGAAGCAAAAAACAAGCAGCTGATGAAAGAATTTTGTTACTAGAAGATCACTTGATGATGCTAAGACGTGAACGTGAGAGAAAGAACTATTAATCAAGAGTATGTCCATCAAGATGTCACAGACAGAGGGAAATGGTGTCATGAACTAAAAATCAGTTGGCTGCAGAAAGGGTGGACAGTTGCAGTCAACGCCCAATCAATTGTACACCACTAGATGTTAAGACTTTTTTATGTTGTTAACAATTTCATTTTCTAATTAACTTAATTAACGCTCACAGCACTGATCCTATAGATAGCAGGTACATCTGACCTAATACACTAGGACCTCCTTTTATACACCAAGGAGACCTAATGGGCTTACAATAAGTTTCCATCCAATTCTAATCTTTTCCTAATATAATTCATGCATATCTAAGAAGCAGTAATAACACAACAGTACTAGCTTATATCGAATAGTCTTAACTCAGAGCAACATTAATATACTAACATTTGCAACTAACACTAGCAGTACTAACATTTGTACTAGCAGCACTAATGACTTGGTATATTTTCTTCAGTCTTCAACCAGCAGTCTTAACCATAACCAGCAGCAGTATCATCAGCAGTACTAAGAATCCTTTTAATCCCAACACATTTCTTAATTTATATTGCAGGTGTCTCCGGTGGAAATTCATCCAATAAATAGCAGTGCTGATAAGGAGGGCGGAACAACTGTTGTTGGATGTGATCAGAATGATGCGAGCATTCGGAAGGAAATGCAAAAAAGGGTAAGTAATTAATAAAACACCCCCCTGTGATTTTTGAATTCTACATACATGTCTTATATATTTACCGTGTTTTATATGCATACAGGAAACTGTTAAATCTGTGGGAGCTAAGTATACGACTAGATCAATCCGAAAGGAATATCTTCAATGTCATAGATTCCTATCCAAAAAAATGTTGTTTGTCGATACTACCACAAATATGTATTTCAACATGTTCATATATTCTTTTGTTTAATTAATTTATGATACATACATGCAACAAATCATTTTTTAGGCAATAAAGTGCAGACTGTGGCACTTAAAGAAAACAACTATTATTGCTAAGGGTACTGTATACAAGAGTGATGGGAAAATAATGCTTCATAACAAAGCACTCCTAAAGGATTGCTACAAAGTGTCAATTGATAAATCTCTAGTTGATGCAGCATTTATACCGGATGTAGGAAGTAACGGTTGCACAACAGTTTTGGATGCAGTAGGTGGTTTTGTTGCATGGCCAAAGAATCAAGTTGTTTTGGATCCAAAGGTACATACATGTGTTCTATGAACCTACATATATATAATTCTTCATATTTAATTCAGTGTTTCATACACGCGGCTTTTGTTTCCTGCAGGCAACACCACCAAGTACCATACAAATGATCACTGGTGAGAACAAAACTGCACCTAAAGTACAAACGAAGCGCAAAAACGTTTACGTCTCTAGTGATGCCATGCAAAAGGAAGCTAATAAGAAGAGGAGTCAGAAGGCCTTAGTTTATTGAGAAGTTTAGTATATACGACATTACAATTTTATATTGGTTCAGTTATATACATTCCAGTTTTATTGTATTTGAATTTATTTTGATATATATATTTGATTTTGTTTTGATATATATTGATTTCTTAAATGTGACTAAAAGATGCATATGGTCACACTTGTTAACACTTTTTGGTCATTGTTTGCTTAATTCTTTGTGTGACTAAATATTACAAAAGGCCACACAAACATAAAATTCATGTGGCCATTGGATGATTAATAGTCACACAAAATACACATTTCTTCACTTTAAACACCATATGGTCACACTTATTAACACTTTTGGTCACTTTATGCTTAATTGTATGTGACTAAATACCCAAAACAAACATGCTTTGTGTGACTAAATGTTACAAAAGGCCACACAAACATAAAATTTATGTGGCCATTGATCATCAATAGTCACACAAAAAATATCGTATTTCTCACCGTAAACAGCGTATGGTCACACTTTATTAACACTTCGGTCAATTTTATGCTTAAATTTTTATTCTCTGTCGACTAACTACACTAAAAACATGCTTTGTGTGACTAAATATTACAAAAGGCCACACAAACATAAAATTCATGTGGCCATTGGATGATCAATAGTCACACAAAATACACATTTCTTCACTTTAAACACCATATGGTCACACTTATTAACACTTTTGGCTACTTTATGCTCTAATTATTATGTGACTAACAAATACCCAAAAACAAACATGCTTTGTGTGACTCAAATATTACAAAAAGGCCACAATTAACACTAAAATTCATGTGACATTGGATGATATAGTCACACAAAATACATTTTTTTTCAAATTTAAACACCATATGGTCACACTTATTAACACTTTTGGCCACTTTATGCTTAATTGTATGTGACTAAACTCCCAAAAGAAACATGCCTTGTGTGACTAAATATTACAAATGGCCACACAAACATAAAATTCATGTGGCCATTGGCTGATCAATAGTCACACAAAATACACATTTCCTTCACTTTAAACAAACATATGGTCAACTTATTAACACTTTAGTTGGTAATTTTTGTGCTTAATTGTATGTGACTAAATACCAAAAAAATATGCTTGGTGTGACTAAATATTACAAAAGTCCACACAAACATAAAATTCATGTGGCCATTGGATGATCAATAGTCACACAAAATACACATTTCTTCTCACCTAAACACCATAAGGTCTTACTTATTAACATTTTGGTAATTTATGCTAATTATTATGTGGACTAAATATTACCCAAAACAAAACATGCTTTGTATGCACCTAAATATTACAAAAGGCCACACTTAATATAAAATTCATGTGACCATTGGATGCTCAAATAGTCACATAAAAATGCACATTTCTTCATTTAAACACCATATGGTCTCACTTTTTAAACACTTTTGGCCATTTATGCTTAATTGTATGTGACTTTATCACCAAAAGGAAACATGCTTTGTGTTGACTAAACATTACAAAATGGCCACAACAAACTTAAATTCATGTGGCCATTAGATGAAATTAGTCACACATATAATACATATTTCTTCTATTATACACCATATGGTCACATCTATTAACACTTTTGGTCTCTGTATGCTTAGTTGTATGGGACTAAATACCCAAAAAAACATGCTTTCGTGTGGATATTATTATAACAAAGGTCACACAAAACTTCAAATTCTGTGGCCATAGGATGTTCAATAGTCAACAAAATAACACATTTCTTCAATTTAAACACCATATAGTCACACTTATTAACACTTTTGGTCACTTTATGGTTAGTTGTATGTGACTAAATACCCAAAACAAACATGCTTTGTGTGGCTAAATATTACAAAAGGTCACACAAACATAAAATTCATGTGGCCATTAGATGAACAATAGTCACACAAAATATACATTTCTTCACTTTAAACACCATATGGTCCCACATATTAACACTTTTGGCCACTTTATGTTTAATTGTATGTGACTAAATATACAAAAAAAATATGCTTTGTTGGTTGTACATTGTTTACGGTCACTAAATTGTACCTATTTAGTCACACAAAAAACATGGATACGGACACTAAAGCTTCCTTATGTGTGACTAACTCGAATGCGTGACCGTAGGTGACCTACGGCCGCGCGACCTTTTGTCACACACGAAATATTTCGCGTGTGTGACTATATGTATATAGTCACACATTTTTGGTGTGACCAATACCACTTTTTGTACTAGTGAATGTTTATATAGTAAATCACCATCTAGGAAACATATTAACATGTAAAATAGATTTTTACTCTTGATCATGGTTTGATATTTATTTTTCTCTTTATTCTGATTTATAAATATTTTTGAAAAAAGAAAACACAAAAATATAAAACCAACAAAAAGAAATAGAAAAATATAAAATCTAAAAAAACAAAAAAAAATCAAAAAATTTCAAAAAATACCAAAAAGAATCTTCTCGACATGTCTCTTGGAATCGATAATATTTACGTACCTAGAAATGTTGATTAACATCGACACGGGCGTGTAAATGAATTTCGTCGCAAGATTTCAAATGTTTCAACAATTTATTGTCTAATTTTTTTTCTGTATGACTTATGTACATTTCAGTGCATAACTCGGACCCGAATGTAATAGGGGAGTGTACGCTTCAGTGTGCTTACTCTACAAATAGAAGAGAAGTCTTCTATCATGTGTTTTTAATAAATCGTTGAACACAATTATCCAAAAAGGACTTTTCAATATCAAATTATCTACAATATAATTTGTGGTATATTTTCATAAAAAGTGGTATTTGTTAAAATTGTGTGTTCAACACTCCCTTCCTCATATAAGTTTAAAAAGTGTGGTACTTGAAATGTCATTTTATGGTGATCAATATTTCTGAGGGGAACTTTTTAAAACCAAAGGCCTTTAATTTTTGGTACATCTCATAAATATCGATTTTATGTATCCACACAACATTTCTTGAAATTTTAATGTGAAATTATAATGTCAAATAATAATATTACTTTGTCACATATGGCATCTCACTCCGTCTTCAACCATTTTGTGGTGTAATATCAATTTTTCATTCCAAAGTCCAATGATATGGATAAATATTGGAATCCACATATACTGTTTGAAGCAGAGCAATCAGAAAAATGAATCATAGCAATATCGTGGTATAATTTTTCTCCCCATAAGGTGAAATTTTATTTATGTCAAATTTTAAACAATTGGGGGTTTAAATTTTTTTTCAAATACAAAGTGGACTTATTCTTTTAAATAATTGAGAAAATGGTGATTAAAATATGATATAGAAAGAATGTTAACTTAAGACTCTAATCGCAACTCTTTCCTTCATGTGCAAAACAATTTCGAATCTCGAGTGGCACATGGTAGATGGGTATTTCATAAGGCAAAAAACAAGTTTTTATGGTCCGATCCTCTATACCCAAACAACCGAGAATAATAATTAATATCACGACGTCAATAAGTCATAAAGGTGGTTAATATAAGTTATAAGTCCAATGATCCAACCAGAACCGGAGGATTCTAACCCAAGAATCATCCGTAGTTAGAAAAAGCAGTCCTTATGTATGATTGTGAGAAGAATAGTATAAAGGGATATAATGCCGACTAAGATTGAGCTAAGACACAAGAACAATCACAACAAGGTGTTAGTAACGACGTCTTGGTAAGCGTTGAAGGGGTTGAAGAATGAAAAAGAAATGTATGGATAAAGGGTGAAAACAAATCAGCCCTCCAAACACCTTAGGCAGAAACTGGGTCAATACATAATCTATCAAAATCACACAGATGATTGTTGATATTGAAGACGACATCATGGACCCAGTGATGCAATGCACAACCCTTCCCAGCCATTCGGGTTTCTCTCAAAAGAAACTTGACTCATTTGTCACGGAGATACACACGTTATCTATTAACATCTCACTCCGAGATTGTTGATATTGAATAGGTGGCAGTCTGCTCCAGCCTCCGATTACTAAAACCAAAAGTGCACAAATCTAGTCTAGAGCCAAGAAGAGATCAAATTAGAAATATTATTAGGACACAATGTCAAAATACTCTTGCTGAACACCTTAAAGTTCACAAGTTGTAACAAAGAGTCCTACGCATTATCCTTGAGATCTTGCCAGAACATCCGAGTGATACTTAAGTATTCACAGTGAAGATGGAAATCCTGCTTGAGCCAACATCAAACAAGCTCTTGGTAGGTGACTTGCAAGATTCTATATGAATTGAGCTTGTGATAACTGGATATCAATTTTGGTCCAGTAAATGAATTGACGACTTAATCAGAAAGATAGTAACTATCTGATTCACTCTTACCGTGTTGTCTGCTTTGAGCTTGTTCCCGGCAATGAGAACTAGCAAGCATGGTGGAATCTAAATTACATATGGTGTTAGATAGACCTACGCTTTAAGCTGGAACCCAGTCAAGGAGATTCTTTTTGATTCTACCTGATCCCAGAATAGTATTTATACTATAAAACGAACCAGAGGTTAATCAACCGAACTCAAATGAATGACAAAGCCAGTCCATATGTGTTGTTTATTACTAACCTTTTAAATGCAGATTCAAATGTCGGTGTTGCAATCATGTACCAGCGAAGTCGGATTCATTACCACATACTCATACTCAAGCTTTTAAAGTCAATCATTCAACATAAAGATTGTTGATCCTAAACTTCCTCAAAGAACTTCAAAGTCAAATCAAGAATCGTATTTTGGGAAGATTGTTAGCCTTATGTTCATATAAATCAAACAAGAATGCAATAAGTAAGAGTATGTCGGTCAAGAGTACAAGTTGATCAAGAAAGTCAAATCAAGATGATTTAAGTCAAAGAGATGATGCAAGATGAAAGATCTCAAGAACTCAAAGTCAAAAGATAAAGGCTCAAGATCAAAATCACAGAAGCATGAAGGAACAAAGTCATTACAAACAAGCAAAGACTAAGACCGAATATAAACAAGGCAAAGCATAAACATCAAAAGTCATATCTTCAATATCGGGGGAGATAATGATAAAACATGACAACCTCCTACAAGAATGTTATCAGTCGTACAAGAATGTCAACATAGAAGATCAAGTCCTTCACATCCGTAAAAGAAGAACTTAAAGAAGACCTCAACAGTGGAGGAGTTTGAAGAAAGAGACCTCAACATTAGGGGAGATTGTTAGCCTTAATTTTATATAAGTCAAACAAAATGTTATTGGTCTTATTAGTCGTAATTAGTCTTGTTATGTAATAGGATAGTCGGGTTCAACAGGCTTGGATTGTAATCTAATATTGTTCGTGTTTCGGGCTCAAAGCCCAAGATAAGCCAAGCCCAGCCCAAGTTAAAAGCCCATGCGCCACTTAGTGGATTAAGGGTATAAATAGGACCCTCTCCACACATGGAGAGGGTGTTGGTTACTATTTCTTACACTTTTTTGTGTGTGTAATCTTCCACTCTACTTTCTCTCTCTAATAAATCTTTCATTTTTCCTTTCTCTCTTTCTAGCTTATTGCTTATTGGTATGGCTTATTGTTGTGATATGTGTTAAGTTTTGGGATAACACATACTTATTTATATTCTAACTTTGTTTGAAAAGGATACATATTTCCATTTGTTTGTAATGTATTGAAATGTAATATATACTTTACGCCATTTCATGTTTTGTATGAACGTTATATGAAAAAAGTTCATTTAATTGTGCATCAGTTAACGTTCATAGTAAAGAAAGTGATCAAAAGTTTGTGAAAAACAACTATTATAACAGATCCGAATCTCGAATTATCAAGATTAACAATGATACTAAGCAAACTAGCTCAGATGGCCACCAAGGGTATCCTTGGGAAGGTTGTTACCACATGTGGGAGGTCTCGGGTTCGAGCCTCTCCATGGGGGTTTTCTTTCAGGAGCTAACTAGTTGTAGGGTTTATCCCCTAAGGAGAAGGTTCGAGTCTTGCATACTACTCAATTGGATGTCACTGTAAGCTCGAATCACTAACTGGCCATTCTAGAAAAAAACAATGATACTAAGCAAACTTGCTAATGGTATATGCAACAAATGCACATATTTTATAATGCTCCCGCTGTGACGCGCGACCATTATCACTCACGTTTAATATAAAATTAAACTTAGTTATTAACCATTCATTTAATCTAACTTTATTTTAAATTTGTTTATTCAATTTTTGTATTAATTTATTATTATTTTTTTAATAATATCCATTTTAAAATAAGCGATTCCAAACGATATATCGGTAAAGACTTCATTTTAAAATACATAAAAGTTCTTTTTTGTAAACAAAGACAAAAGCGAAGAAAAAAATATACCAAACACCCTCGTAAAACCTGTCGAAGAATAGTCGAGTCCCGAAAGCCTTTGTTGAAAATCGTTTAGCCCATCTAGGATCGTTTTACAGATAATATTGAACACGCAGCGGAATAATAAGAAAGCAATATTATCAAACAAGGTTTTTCATTCAAATGATTCCTATTTACCCCAACCTATAACATGGGGCTACACCAACAACTATGGTGTACTAACTAACTAACTAACTAACTCTAGGCGTTTACACATGACCCATACGCCTAGAAACCCTAATAATTTAGTCGACTACATTGTGGATGGATGATTAATTCTACGACCTAGGAGCTCTTTATATACTAGAGATTCCTAGGTTACAAAGAATCCTAATTAACATAGAAGTCCATCTTTCGCAAAACTTTAGTCCCTCCATACTTTGAAGACTACTTTAATTGCACAGTGATCCATTCTTATTTCCTTCTTGTTTTGATTCTTTGTTTCATTCTTGATATTGCTTTATCTCATCAAATCAATCATAACAGGAATGTATTATTCCTACAATCCTTCCCTTTATTTGATGATGACAAAACAAATAAAGTCGTGGGTACGAAACTTCCCTTAAATAGAGAATTGATGATGTAATCATATCCCTAATGAAACAAAATCTTACTTCCCCTTATAACTTATGATCATAGCCACACACACTAATAAGACCGCAAAAGCAATAAACTGGATAATCTTCTTCCCCTTTTTGTAATCATGCTAATATAGGGGTCTTCTGTAGATATGCAACTTGGATCATAACAGCTACAAACCATATATCACAACTACTAATCTAGCCTTCAATACAGCAAAATACCCTCCATGAAGCATAATACGAAAAATGACTTTGAGCAGTAGAAATATAAACTAGCAGTAGTAATAAAGATCAGCAGTAGTAATGAAACACTTCCCCTCAAGTGGTGCATGTAGATGGTTAAACATTTAATCAATAAGCTTCCCCTGAAACCCATATGTTTACCATCTCTTGAATCTCGAACTATGTAGGCTCTATGTAATGATTACTGATGAAGAAAATAGAGTATACCAAATTTGATGAAGAAGTAGAATGTCCCAAACTTGTGTCTTATGTCTTGCACTATCCACGTGACGTCGAACTCATACCAAGACCAAAATATAAGTAGATCGCAATCTCTTGACAAAATCCTCATCTATATGAGACACATACTAAGTGATAGCAAATGTGAGCATTGAGCACCTATAAGAAAAATCACACACCTTTGCTAGATTTTGACAAGTCTTCGTCACACCATTTAAGCACGAACAAGTTACCTTTAAAGTCATAGCCTCCAAAACTATACTTTAAGATATGATAAGACACACACCTGTGAAACTCAACTACGACATCAAATAAGCAATATTCGATTTTCTTCATAATCACCTCTTCAATAAATCTCCAAATACGAGCCATTATTATCTTCCCCTTAAATGAAGCATTTGAGATTCAAATCCATCCAAAAATATGCACTGTACGATATCGTCTTCACATCCGAGGAACCAAAAATAACGCTCGGGTCCGATTATCGAACGAAGCTAGCAGTATAAACTAACTCTTCTCGGATGAAACAACAGTACCCTGAGTTCGAACATAACACTGTACATATCACAAAGCAAGTACTTTAAGCATAATGACATGTACTTTCGAATAGAAGCAGTACTTTTCGACACAGTAGCCTTGACAGTGCCATCATTCTTCATAGAAACCTTGATAGTAACAATGAATTACAATTGTAATGCCATACACCAATTAAGGTAGTAAGGAACAAATTATAAATATTGATACTATCAATTAACACTCAAAAACCCCATAAAACTTTAAACCACAAATTCGATTTCCTTGAAAATTAGGTTTTAGGGTTTCTTCAAAAACCTTGTAATCCTAGATCGAGAGCCCCATGGCTCTGATACCATGTTGAAAATCGTTTAGCCCATCTAGGTAGTTGTAGGGTTTATCCCCTAAGGAGAAGGTTCGAGTCTTGCATACTACTCAATTGGATGTCACTGTAAGCTCGAATCACTAACCGGCCATTCTAGAAAAAAACAATGATACTAAGCAAACTTGCTAATGGTATATGCAACAAATGCACATATTTTATAATGCTCCCGCTGTGACGCGCGACCATTATCACTTACGTTTAATATAAAATTAAACTTAGTTATTAACCATTTATTTAATCTAACTTTATTTTAAATTTGTTTATTCAATTTTTGTATTAATTTATTATTATTTTTTTAATAATATCCATTTTAAAATAAGCGATTCCAAACGATATATTGGTAAAGACTTCATTTTAAAATACATAAAAGTTATTTTTTGTAAACAAAGACAAAAGCGAAGAAAAAAATATACCAAACACCCTCGTAAAACCTGTCGAAGAATAGTCGAGGCCCGAAAGCCTTTCCCATAGAAATTCTAGAAAATTGATACAAGATAAATCAACATGTTTCAAAAATTCAAATCATCACACAAAGATGAAATGTTTCATTAGTAGATATTATTAGATGGATTAAGTTAGTCGGTTTAAACTCGGTCTTTGGGATTAGGGTTCATTAGGGGTTAGGTTATCATGTCTTTATAATCTATAAATAGTGGTTACTAATAAAGTTACACCTACGGGGTTTTTATTGTCTAACATGGTATCGGAGCGGGTCTGATCCTCAGACTTAGGTGGCTACGTTGAGCTACCTCCCCTAACCACCCCGTCAACCCCTAGCCGCCACCCTTTAACCTTTAGAAAAAAGTTCATTCAGAGCATCCAATTGTTGCCGTATATTTTTATCTGAACATTTTAGTTTTCTGCATTCTTTTTTTATCATCAAAGCCTCAAACACAGCCATGTGTGACTCTCTGATGTTATATCTCTTTTTATTTCTTTATTTTTGGTTTTGGTTCATACCAACGTCTTGGTATTTGATAAAATAAAGGATACTTTGGTTTATCCGGGTCCTAAATACTTTGGTTTATCCTGTATGCAAAAAAGAAAAAGAAAAATGATACTTTGATTTATCCTGGTTCGGGATACTTTAGTTTATCCCGTATGAAAACTGGATACTTTGGTTTATCCTGGTTCAGGATACTTTGGTTTATCCCGTATGAAAATGAGGATACTTTGGTTTATCTAGGTTCGAGATACTTTGGTTTATCCCGTGTGATACATTGATACATTTGGTTATTAGTTCGTGACTTTCTGTTTTGAAGATCAGTCTCTGCTTGATGTCGGCTCTCTTCATCAAATAACTAGTTATTGCTTTAATGTTTTATTTTGTTTTCTGCTCTAGTTCGAGCTTTTGCGATTTCGCTGCTCGGACTGCGGGGGAGTATTGGATGGATTAAGTTAGTCGGCCTAAGCCTAGTATGTGGGCTTAAGGTCCATTAGGGTTTATGTTATCAAGTATTTGTAATCTATAAATAGTGGTTAATAATAAAGTTACACTTACGGAGTTTTCATTGTCTAACATATATAATGTGTTGCTTGTTTCATACTCCCTCTCCTAATTTTATACTACCCCCGTCCTAAAATTATTGTTCATCTTTCCTTTTTGGTTTGTCTTAAAATAATTATCCACTTCTAAAAATAATAGTTGGATTTGTTTAAGTTTACTATATTATCCTTGGTTTAAATTGGTATTTACAAAGATAATAGAAAACACTAATTAATTATCAAAGGGTAAAACTGTCTTTTCTTTGCTTTTATGGAAATCAAAGCAGTAATTAATGCATTTTTCTTAAACTGTGTATTTCTTATTTGTAAACAATAATTTTGGGATGAAAATAGTAGTTCACATTACTATTTTTATTTGTCACATAAAAACAATCATCCTTTGTTGAATACTAGTAACATTTAAACACTAATGGTTTTTCTCATTTCACCCTTTATCAATTACTACATAATTTAAGAGGTTGAGTTTTAAATGATAGACTAAGGGGGTGTTTGGCTAAGCTTATATGATGGGCTTATGAGCTTATTAGCTTATATGTGTCAAATAAGCCCAAACTAAGTGTTTGGCTAAGCTTACATGAGTGGGCTTATGAGCTTATATAAGGGGGTTTTGATAAGACACAAAAGTATAACTTTTTAAGTGAGGTTGAGCATATATAACATGTTGCATTATAAATTTCAAATTTACCCTCAATTATGCTTAATATACCATTAGTATTTTTCAACCCATGTCTCTCATAGTCATTTAACACTTTAAACTAAACCAGACATTTGAAGTTATCAACTTATTAAATATAAGCTAATCCAAACACTTAACATGGGCTTATGAGCTTATGATATATAAGCCATAAGCCGCTTATATAACATAAGCATAAGCCCAACTCATAAGCTTAGCCAAATACCTCTAACTTAAATAGACATGTCGTAAATTAATTTTGTTTTGTTTGGAGACTAATAAAGTTAGATAGAGGGAGTATTACTTATTTGGTATACAATTAAATTCAGTTATTGATTTTTTATTTAATCTAACTTTTAAAATTGTTTTATTGAAATTCGTATCCAATTATTATTAGTGTAAATTGCAAAAATTTATATTTGTGATTTGGCTAAATTGCATGTTTTCTTCGTGTGGTCCAAAAAGTACAGGCGACATCCCTGTAAGGAAACGTTTGGTTCGATTTCGTCCCTCATCAAAGTAAAATGACTTATTTACCTTTATTTTCTTCCTCCTTTATTTTCTATTTTCTCTTTTATCCTTTTAACAAAAAAATTATCATCTTTAACATCTCATTACCTAAAAATTTATCATCTTTAACCAAAATCAAAAGAAAAAAAAACCTAATTGATTTAACCTCTTAATTATTCAATTTCAACAAATCCCCTAATTTTTAACAACTGCATACCATAAATCAGTATCTTCAACCTTTTTGGTACAAAAATCCCAAACCTTTTCAGCGAGAAAAATGACTGGAAACCTCTCTCGAAAAGTCGAAAGAACCTAAAAAAACATTACAGTGCACATAAAATTAACTTTTGTACTTTAAATTAAGAAAAAAAAGTAGAGTACCTAAATTTCGAATTGGCCTAAAGTACAACACCCTTTTATGCGATTTGCCCTTTAAAATAAGTAATTTCAAATACTATATCAGTAAACTGGTTTTCGAACTCGTGCATGTACGACATTTAGGCAAATAACGTAAAAGGCAATATACACTATTTAATACACATCGATTTATGAATAACCAGTGACGAAGCCAGTGGGGGGGGGGTTGGAGGGTGCTCGGCCCCCCTCAACACCAGCGGATCTACCTTATGAAAAGGTGTTTTCTAAAAACAAACTTCGAGATTGAAGCCTTTTAGAAGGTAAAAATCCTTGTTTCAATGATGGTTTTGAGGTGAATGTTTTTTTAGGATGAAGATGACTATTAAAACAATACTAGTAATGTACTTTAATATTTTTTTAATAAGTTAGTGCTACTGCACAACTTTATTTCATATTTATCCCTTTCGGTTTTAAATTTGTTAATTCAATTATGCTTAAAAATTGCATTTGAACCTCCCCTTCAAACTTAAATCTAGCTTTTAAAACAAAAATTGTATCTTGCTACTGGAATTATTTTTGAGCCCCCCTCAACATAATTTCTAGCTCCGTCCCTGTGAATAACAACAACATATATGTTGCATTTGTTTTTATAAAATCTGAAGTAGAAGAAGTATAAAGTCTGGGTGGTATTTATTTAATTCATAAATTAAAAATATAAAAAAACTGATAAATTTATCTAATTTCATATAAATGATTTAACATTTAATAACTAAATTTTTATTAACTACCCGCTTATTTTTAAGGTTTTTTGTTTATAAAATCGAGCTATCCTATTAGTTTAATTGAAAACTTATTAAAAATTTGATAGTGTATTTTATATTTTCTTATATAATAAGTGATACTTAATTAGAAACTACTTGCAAGTATCTTTTATAAAAGAAAAATACAAGAAAAGAAAAAGAAACAAAATAAACTCGTGTTAAAACATTGCTAAAAACAATCGAGACCCAAAAGTAGTTTGACTCATAGAATTACTAAAACACGCAAGATAAACCAACTTCTTTTAAAAAAAGAAAGATTTAAGTTCATCTGGATACCAAACTTAGCTTAGATACCGGGGGATTCATCCCCACCCTCCATATTCATCTCATCCAATGGATGAGATTAAACCCTTAATTTACACTGCAGGGGTATTTTGGTCATTTCACATCCACTATATAAACTTTTTTTCTTTAACAAACACTCATTCAACACACAAGAAGCGTATTTTCTCTCTCTCTCTCTCTCTACACTAGTAGATCTATCTTCTTTTTCTCTCTCTACACA
>BQNB010103676.1:0-23985 GCA_026074375.1 Tanacetum coccineum | reverse complement strand
TTGATTGTGCTTATTCTGTCTTCATTTAGCTTATTTGTTCTATTTTTAAGAATTTTATAATCTGTCTTGGGTTTTAGTTAAGTTTTTATAAAAATTGTTCAAAAAGCTAAAAATATGTCCATTAGTCTAGTTTATTGGTAAGTGCTTATTTGTGGTTAAACTTTGCTTATTTGGACTTAATATCATAAGATCTTAATCTATTTTAGCTTTTTACAACTTATATAAAACTGTTTTAAGCTTTAATATGGTTTTCAAACTTATTAAGGGGTGTTTGGCACAAGCAGTACTAACCTAGGTTAGTACTGTTTGATTGCCTTGTGACCTTTAAGCCAAGTTTGATAAGCTCAAACTAAGCTTATAAGTCAGCTTTTGTAAGTTTTCAAAGGTTAAAATCACTTTTTAAGGTTTTATATATCTAAGCTCAAGTATGTGTGTTCATATGCTTGTCAAACTGCTTATTTGATTGATCTTCTTAAAAATGTACTAGAGTTGTAGTTTTGGTGTTCAAAACCAGTTCATTTAGCCTAATGGTGCATCTGTTTTGAGCTTTCAAATTGTGGTAAAACCTTGAGGTATTTTTAGTTAAAAATGGTTAACTGGTTAAAATTGGTTTTATGGTTAAAAGACCAAATGTGCAGATAATTAGAGGCTTTATCCTAGCTTAATTTAGGTTATCATTAGTTGAATTCATCTCATTATAATCTGGTATTAATCTGTTTTAAGTTTTTGGAGTGTCAACTTAGCTTTTGAGTCTTAATTTTAAACTGCAAATTGTCATTTTAAACTTCAAAAAGCCAAAAATATTTAGTTAGTTTTTAGTAAAACTGTCAATTTCAATTGCTTTTTCTAGTTTATTTTCTAAATCAATTTTCTTAATTCTTGTTTTCATGTTTTCTTTGGATGTCAAATTTAATCTGTTTTTAGAATTCAACTTATTTCAAGTGCTTATTTGATCTTAAATTTAGCTCAAAGTTGGTCTTATGTCCTTAGATTCTGCTTGTTTAAGTCTGCATACATTTCAGCTTTTAAGAGCTTTTTAGCTCATTTTGATAGTTAAATTCTAGTCATATAAGCTTGTTAGGTCTAGGTAGTGATGTGTTTCCTTTTCTAGTGTCTGCCTTTTTCAATTTCCTTTTCTAGCTTACCTCTTGAACTAATTTGCTTAATTCTGGTTTATCCGTGTCTTTTGGATATTAGTGTTCATCTGTTTTTAGATTTTAGCTTATTCCTATTGCTTATTTGTCCTGTAGCTTAGCTTAAAATTAGGTAGAAATCCTTTAAAGTCTGTTTTTAAAAGTCTGTTGTCTTAAATGCACTTTAATGTTTATCAGCTTATATTATATGCTTATTTTTAAACTTTTATGCTTATTAGGTTTAGGACTTGTTTTTTTAGCATATTAAGTTTTCTTATAGCTTATTATGTCTTAAAAATCCAAACAGTTTCCAGAATTAGTTAAAAAATCTTAAGCTTAAAACTGTTATCTTTAAGAAGCTTTTTATAGCTTATTTTTAAGTTCTGTTAAAAAACTCTTCATTAAAGTTTTTCATTTTTGCTTATTTTATGGGTTTTATTCAAAAGAAAATAAAAAAAATGTTTTCATCAAAAAGAAAGTCACAGGTTTCGAACCTGTGACCTCCCCCTTAACCCCCAACACTTTAACACGCACACCCTCTACCATCTGCCCTGGGGTCTTTTTCGTTTAATACCTTGCACCATTTAATTGTTATTGTCTTTTCAGCTTTTGCTTATTCAAGCTTATTTGCTTTTTAACTGCTTATTCTATAAGCCAAATTTCCAGTTTTCATTTTTCATAGATTCTAAATAGGTTAAAGTGTTTTTTATAATTTTTTTAAAATTTTAATAATTAGTTTACTATTTTTAATATTTAATTTAGATTAAAAGTGTTTTTAATTCATTAAAAATAACATAAAAAGTAAAAAATATAATTTCTTTTCTAAAAATTATTTTAAGTCGGTTAGGATTTAGAAATTTGAAATTTGATTTTTTAGGGTTAAAATTTGATTTATTTGCTTAAATGTCGCGTTTTTAAATTCTCGTTAACGTTTTCGTGCTTAATCTTTAATTGTTTTAATTGTTTGCTTTAATTATTTCCTTGTCTTTAATTGCTTTTGTGTTTCATTAGTAGAAATAGAATCCAAAATCAAATCTTTGAAATTATTCAAATAACGCGATCACAAACTTAAACAAACACGAGATTCTCTCAAACCAAACTGACTTACATGACTGTAACGGGAGTGATGAGCCGCGGTCAAGCGATGGGTCGCGCGGGGGGCACGCTGAGTGGGGGTGGGGTTCTGTCTAGAGGGTGTTTGTGTGTAGTGAGTAGCTGTGTGTTTAGTCTCGTGTAAGATGGTGAATTTGTATGTTTAAGTTTGGTATGTTTGCGTAAAGAAAATTCAAGAAACCATGATCATCTGTTCCTCTAAAAATGTGGTGACACTTCAGATCATGCTTCTCCTGCGATATCACGTATTCTCAATAAATTATCATATTAGACTGATTTTGACACTGAAGCTGTTAGCTATCGTTAGATGGTGAATTCATAGGGGGTACAGTGCGGAGTGACGTCATAAGATGATGGTCGCTTGTTAGACATTCTTCGTTAGGGGGGGGGGTGACGGGTATGTCTCTATGGATTCGTTGGCATATATATATAGGATATTCATATACATACATATGGGACTGGATTTAGATATGAGAGTGGAGCAGAGGAGGTAATAGTATAAGAGGATAGAGGTATAGGGATAGCGAAAGTATACATGACGAAGTGAATCTTAAACAGGTACAGGACGCAGAAATATCAGTAGAGTACGCAACATCAATAGCGCGTAAAGCGACAGTAACACGTACAAGATCTAGACCATATACTCGTATCATATATACAGTATCTTATAAATGAGATGAGATCTATTGTTCCTGAATTTTAGGTGCATCTAAGACAGTCATTTTGCGTATTTAGAGGCGACGTCTTATTTCGAGATTTTACAGTTTATAAAAGTTTTCTGAAGGGCACGTTGATATATTTATTACTGATGTGCAGCGTAGGTATTACGGAGGCGATATCCATGGGATGAGCAGGGTAGAGAACAGGTGATCATTATACTTTAGTATAACTATTGAATGTTCTCCTGTGTTATTTGTGAATGGATAAGTATTAGGTCGTTTAATATGGGTACACTACATGAGCCGAGTAGGTGAATTGTATCTGAAAACTATGAAAGGTTTATGTTTCAACTTTGACATGATTGTGAATAATAGACAGATTTTGTCTTTCTCGAGTATGTGGGGGATATGAGTAGCTAACAGCAGTTAAAAGCAAATAAAGTCTTCGAGATCACCTTTATGCGGTTTTGCGTATTGTTCACTATATTATAGTGCGGAGGGCAGGGGAGGTGAGTTCTCAGTCGAAAGCTATGATGCGTACATAATGCGGTTCTTCTGCGATATCACGATGTGTCGGCAGTGCTGAAAGGTAGCGTGGAGGAGAAGAAGGTATTTATGGAGCGGCTAGAGTCAAGAAAAGTGACTTATGGAGTCGTTACAACCGTAGTCGATTCATTCCTAGATGTACTATATCGGGAGATAGGATTAATTTTTTATTTTCTCCTTGGTGATAAAAACCCAGTAAATTAGCAAAAATAGAAAATACCATTCACAGCAATGCTACTACTACAATGGGTCTTGCAACCGAACTTAACAATATAGACACGAAAAAAAGGAGAATATATAAAAATATTATATATATATTTCTATATCATAAATACGTGAGTAAAATACAAATATCGATCTCTCAAGAGCCGCTTCTTAAAGAGAGACACTTCTAAGACAGTTACATGCGAGACAGTCGTTGAAATGCTTTGGAAACTTTATGTACAGTGTTATTGACTTGTTTAGGAACATTGTAAGTAATTCCGATTCACATATGGAAAGATGTTTAGCCTTACCCTAAAATAATGTTTACTAATCTGGAATAGACATTTATATCATTTATTAGTCCGTGTCAGGTTAGTTTAGCTAGTCGATGTCGGGACTGTAAATACCCCCTCCATACTTCCATGGAGGGGTGAAGCTCACTTTCATAAAGTGTAAGTGTGTTTGTTTTCTCTCTAGCATACACACATCTTCTCATCTTTCACCTTTAAATCTAATAACAATGGCTGCATATTCGTTTCATTTTATCCAAGCTCCTGGTCTGTTTTTACCTGTGTTTATACACGTCATTTATACTCGACTAGAAATGTTGGTAGCCCGTAATCACCTTGAGGGACGATAATATCGATGGTTGTCTCATTTCCAAACTTCCCCATGGACCACTTATTCGGTCGAGTCAGGCTCGGACATCGGTTATCAAAAACAACGCTTCGCGGGGTCAACCCATGCTTACCCTAGTATATGTATAATAATTATGATTATGAGATGTGCGGAGCGCTCCTCTTCCTTTCGTGTGTTTCGTGTTTTGTGTTTTATGTCCAAGATTGCCCCAGATTTTGAAGGCTCTCGTGCTCTTGGTTTTGTCCATCGTTCACTTGATCTTTAATCCTTCGCACGCTTATATATGGGAATCCGATATCCTAGATCTTGTTGATTATAGTTTATCTATTTAGCCATAAGTAATAAACGGCTTAGAGTTGCGTAGAACCCTTTTTTTAAAATATTTGGATTATGCCTTGAAATGAAGTAGGGGTGACCGCCTAACATTGAGGACAATGTTGTAGTTCTATTATAGGGGCTCTTTCGATTCGATCCCTTTCTTGCATTTTCCTTGTCTTCTCGTACCCCGTTTTACCACAAAAATAGCAAAAATATTAATTTTAGGGGCAGAAATTTATCAAAATTTTTTTTTTTCAAAAATAGAATAAGTGTTTTGACACGTAATTTTGTCTTTTTGAGAATAAATTTTGACTTGATCGAGCATGTTGCGCTCTAGCTTGCCCCTTAACTTATATAAATTTAAGCTTTTTCTAGTCTTTTATACAAGAAGCTTTAAAATAGGAGTTCTAGCTTATAAAAAACCAAGAGTTTGCTAGTTTCCATAATAGACTTTAAATATGCAAAGCTTTTTTTATTAGACTAAGAATTTTCGGATCTTTTTATTAAAGATTTTAAATTTGCGAAGAACAAGAAATGATAGAGTTTTATATAAGTTAGATGCTAAACATGGAGTAGTTGGATCTCTTTAGAGCTCATAGAGGTTAATTGTGGCTTTTTGCTCCCATCAGCTTAATAAACGTTATATAATTTTTGAATAAATAAAGTTGCTTTGGTTTTTGCGATTCTTAGTTTAAATCACTTCGTAGAGATTCCTTCTGGGGAAATTAAGGTACACATCGAGGTTATGTCAGTGTTGTGGGGAAATAGGCTACCGGTTCTTGACGGATCGCTACTGTTGTCTAGGTAGTTATAAAACCACAGGACTTGAAATTTGGCTATAATAATAATAATTATGTAATAAACCGAAGCCGAAATAAGACCACTACCTCTTGCCAGCTCACAACCGATGTGGTAGTCGTTTAAAGGGTGGAGGTAATAATAATAATAATAAAAACTGTGGGCTGATAAAAGTTTACTGCCTCTTGTCGGCTCACAACCGATGTGGCAGTCTTCATAAGAAGGCCCATAGTAAGAATAATAATCCGAGACTGATAAAAGTTTGCTGTATCTTGCCGGCTCACAACCGATGCTGCAGCCTTCAAAAAGGTCGAGGATCACCGAGGTCAAAATAAGACTCCTGGACCATGGTCGGCTCACATACCGATGTGGCAGTTGTTTAAAGGACCGAGGTTTAATAATGTTGCAATAATAATTAGAATAAAGCCAAATTTCAACTCAGGGGTTATCTAAATAAAGTCTCCATCTCTAGACTCGTAGTTGAGTTGTTTCGGATGAAATAAAAAGGATAACCCCTAAATCGTGCGAAATTAGAACCTTAATGTGGACCTTATTCTCACCATATCGTCTCTTTAGGAAAGGATTTCAAACTAATTGTGGTCTAAACCGGGTTTACTTTATATGAATAAGACTTTAATTTATTTTTCACTAATAATAATAATAAAATCTTTAGAGGATTTAGGAATAAGGGAGCGGAAAGTAGCTATGCATTCACAATTAGCATTTATGAGTAGTGTTAGCATCTTAACTTGTATTTAACAATGATTTCGTTTTTAAGCTTAGTTTGGGGCGGGTGAAAAATCAAGGACGATGAATTTATCCTTTTAGTGTTTATTGTTACGTGATCCTTAAAGTTATGATATGTATGAATAATAATAATAAATGCATAAAAATGGTAAAACGGGGGACTTTTTAAAACTAGTGATTTCTTAATCCCCTTAGATGAACACTTAGCTACTTTTTGAGGTAATTAGTCTAAGGGGGTTGAAATTTTTGGTTTTCTAAGTGTGTATTTATGACATTGCGTGAGGACACGGAAATGGCGTAGTATGGCGGATTTTGATATGTGCTTAAACACATATCATTTATTTCTTATTATTGAGCTAAAAAGACCAATAATGAACCAAACATACATGTAAAATGCATTGTATATGTATGTTTTGTCAAATGCATTGTGCATGTAACGGATATGTCAAAAATGGACAAAAACAAAGCAAAACGGACAAAACCGAGCACGGGAATGGAAAAAGTGCAAGAAATTGAAGCCGACGGTGTATTTATCCTTAATGGATCAACCCGTACCCATTTTATTAGGCCGGGTCAGCCCATTCAGATGTATACATATAAACCCTTAGCCTTATTTAAAATCAAAATCCAATCCATAGTCCAAATCCATCTCTACACTATTTGGCCAAAATCAATAAGAAAGGCCCAAACCCCCTTAGTCCAACTCAAACGCAGGTATAAAACGGGTCAAAATTTACTATACATCTTTTTCCCTTTTTCCTTCTCATTTTCACCTGCAACAAACACTCTGGGTAAAATCTCTCTATACACACACGCTCTCCTTTGCTTCTAGAAGCTTATACCTGACACATATGACACCCTCATTTAGCCACGCTGGCAATCCCCAGCACAATGATTGGATGATAGGATGTGGAACATGATCCATGTAACACCCTGCTCCGATAAAGAGACCAGGAGTCACGTTATGTTGTCATATCAGAACATATAAACGCAAGCGGAAGACTTTATAAATCAAAATACCAAGTCATAAAATAAAATTACTTCCAACAATATTAAATTCCAACAAAGACTAAAAGAAAAGAGATCTTCAAACGAAATCAGTCTTGAACATAAATCCAAAGGAAATCTATAAAGGGTCGGTCCTCTAAAAGCTTCCTACTCCCAACACTCAAATCCCAGCTTCCCGCTTAGTACCTGCCACAGGAAAAGAAAACGCGACTGAGCTAACGCTCAGTGAATAGATATAATAATAATAACGGAAATAAAACGAAGGTTTGAACGAAACGGATCCTGAGAATCTGCTAAACAAATGTCATACGAAATAATAAGCGATGATCAAGAATTAAGGATAACAAAGGAGTGCCCACTCAAAACAAAAGTCTAAAGCATGCCACACGCTTAGACTACATAATCCAACATACATCGTATCATATCATATCATATAAAATTATACATGGGAGCTGCAGACTCTAGATGTACCCTACAAAATGTGAAATGGGGTGTATTGCACACACACAACCATTCACCTGAACTGAACGGAACAAAGTACCTAGGATGCATCCATACGCTCCCTGCAAAACAAAGTTATATCCATGCAAGCAGCACTGATTCGAGTGTACGAACATATATAATCAAATCATAATAAGTGCACATACATAAGGGAACGTCGTGGACTAATCACACCGTCACAGATAGTGTCATGCCATTGGTGCATCAATGACATGGTTATGGTACCTCCATGACTAGATACAAATAGCTCGGTCAAGATTAAAGCAAAGATATAAGTGAACAAGTTTCGAATAATCCAAATATGGAAACGAATCTAGTAGCATATTCCAAACAAGAACCAACAGATTTATACAAACGAATATCGAATCAAACAGATTGTCAACATCAAACGAGTCATGATTACAGATAGCAACTAAAAAGAATATCAAATAGATCAAGTAGCCAAACAAAAGAGAATGGAGTGTCCTTACTAAAAGGACGGAATATCTGTACCTTAACGAATAAGCAATCAAAGAGAAATGAACACAAAAGCAAGATATCACAACACCTTCACCGAATCTACAAGAATCCATGATTACATATTATTATCTATCTTATTTCATAAGTTTATTACTTATTCTTATCATTTAAAACGCTTAAGGTAACTAAATTAGAGTTTTCCAAATTTCCAAAATCTGCCAACATTTTAAGCAAGTTTCCCAATGTTAAAGACCTATTAAAAAACCTCCAAAAATTCTACAAAAAATCACAGAGGTTCCCACATGTGTCTAGTACACCCATGATCATTGGTTTAATTTATTTCCATGTTTAAGTATCCCTTTGACCCTTGTTACCCAAAACTGACCCGAATCTTGACCTGGCAGAACCTTTGAAAAGATGACGCGTAAAAACCTCACTTAGACAACTCAAAAAATTCTAAAAAAATCATGGATGTAGCACATATCATGAAGATTTACCAAATAAAATTTTAGAAGCTAACTCCTTACGGTTTTCGAATTAAAAATAAAACACTACAACTAAATTTTTCGGATAAAAATTCCAGATTCAACACTTAATCTTATAAAATCTAAATATCGACCTTCCCGACCTCCAATTAACATGAGGGAGGATTTTCCAGAAACTAGACTCTTTGAATTTAACATTAGGCTCTAGAATCATGTTAAAACCAATTTTTATCATTAAGATATACCCCGTTGAACATGACCTAAAATTCTGCCCAGAATTATTAACCATGCAAACCCTAATTAACACCCATCAACACATTTAATGATCATATTAGGGTTTCAAAACATGTAATTAAGCCATATTTATCAGATTACATAATTTACAAATTCATAACTACATAATTTTTTCTTTTTACACTTTATGATTTTATGTATAAAACTTATGTGTAATCATGGAAATACCAAGAATGAATTCAAAAGAGACATGCATTACTTACGGATTGGAGATGGAGACAAGAACAAGAAACAAACACCAAGGAATCTGTTATGATTATAAAAATTCATGTAAAAGACTCGGTCACCCCGTGTTATACCTAGCATGGGTTAGTTCGTAGTCTTAGTTTTAATCGTTTAGTTATCGTACGACTTATGGTGTTGGGCCAAGTCTTTACCCACTTGTTAGCCCACTCCATGGCCCATTTAGGGGCACCAAAACACTTGTATAAATACCCCTTTCCAGCCATGGGAAAGGGTTGGTTGTTCATTTGATAATACACACACTTAAAAGTGTTTTCTCTCACTAGACTAGTCACTTTCTCTTTCTAGAAATTTGGCCAACCCATCATTCCTAAGCTTGTATTGTGATATCCAATATACTATAATTGGTATCGGAGCCCATGGGATGATTAGATAGATTGTGTGTGCGTTTTCTTGGTTATTTTAGATCAAAAGTTTGGTTTTTGAAGGTTTGTGGTCTTTTTTTTGACACTCTTTGATTCTCACGTTTGTGATGTTAAAGTTAGTGTTTTTATAGTTGTTATAACCTTCTAGGATCAAGTTGTACAAAAGAAACTAAGCAAAAACGTTCAAAATGGTGATTTTAGGTGTTTTTAGGTGAAAAAGTTCATATTTTTCTTCACTGCGTTTTGCTTGAAGACCTCACTGCGTTTTGCTTCAAGACCTCATTGCGTTTTGCTTCAAGTTATCACTGCGTTTTGCTTCAATATCACTGCGTTTTGCTCAAGACCTCCATTGCGTTTTGCTTGAAGACCATATTGCGTTTTGATAGAAAGTAACTCTGGCAAAATTTCATTCTTCACTGCGTTTTGTCTAGGCTTCTTCACTGCGTTTTGCCTAAGTTTCATTATCTTCATTACGTTAACTTATTTCAACCAAACCAAATCACAATCAAACAACATATCACCTAATCCAACAAACAATCATCACTTTTAACATACAATCACTAATCATTGTACCGATCCAAAGTTTATCATAATACAAGTAATCAACCATGTCTAGTAATTCAGATGATATTCAAGCGGCCGGTTCCGATACCCGCCCTCCTATGCTCGATAGGACTGATTACGAATCATGGTCACAACGAATCCGATTGTACTGTAGGGGAAAGGAAAATGGTTTGCAAATTCTTCAGTCGATTGATCAAGGACCATTTGAGCTTGGAACCACAAGGGATACACTCGGAACTACCTCTGAGGGAGGTGTCCTTCTTGGACCAGAAAGGCCTCGTACATATGATGATCTTAATGATGATGAAAAGAAACGATACGATGCTGATGTCCGTGCAACCAACATTGTACTTCAAGGATTACCCAAAGACATCTACAAGCTCATCAATCACAACATTGAAGCAAAAGCAATATGGGACAATGTCAAAATGCTTCTTGCAGGTTCTGAGCTCACCAAAGAAGACAGGGAATCTCAGTTGTATGATGAATTTGAGCGGTTCAGGATGCTTCCAGGTGAAAACATCAATGAGTACTATGTTCGCTTTCACAAGCTGGTCAATGACATGAGGAATATCAGGATGACTATGCCGAATATTCAACTAAACTCCAAGTTTGTCAACAACATGTCACCTGAATGGGATAGGTTTGTCACATCAGTTAAGCTAAACAAAGGTCTGAAAGAGACAAATCATGAACAGCTGTATGCATACCTAAAACAACATGAGAAGCATGCTGCTCAAGATCGACTGATAATTGAAAGAATCACTCCATCCACTAATGATCCGCTTGCCTTTGTCTCAAGTGTGCAACCCTACTCCCAACCATCACAGAGTCAATCTCATCAATATCAATCATTCACAACACCTCCTCAGTCTCAAAATGTCCAATCAATCCTATATTCACAATTTGCTGAATCATCATCACTTGACACTGGATACACCCAAACCGAAGAAATCCTTAACACCATTTCCAAACAATTTGCACTACTCACCCAATCATTCAGAGCGACCCTCCCACAGACAAACAACCAACTTCGAACCTCATCTAACACTCGAAATCAAGCAACTATACAAGATGGTCAGATAGTGTTTTAGAATGTTTAAGGTCGACAGAATCAGAATCAGAGGAACTTTGCTCGGGGAAATGGTGCGGCAGGTTTTGGGGGCATGCAGAATAGAGCAGGGAATGCTAATGCAGGTCAAGGAAAGCCAATTAAGTGTTACAACTGCAATGGGATTAGACATATTGCAAGGAACTGTACTCAGCCGAAGCGTCCACAGAATTCTGACTATTTAAAGGACAAAATGTTGCTGATGCAAGCCCAAGAGAATGGTGCAGTTTTAGATGAAGAGGAACTACTCTTTCTGGCTGGTGAATAGGGCAACACCTTCAACCAGTCCAAGACTTAGCTCTGAATGAGGACAACATCTTCCAGGCAGATGAATGTGACGCTTTTGATTCAGATGTTGATGATGAACCGACTTCTCAGTCTATGTTTATGGCCAATTTGTCCTCAGCCGGGTCAGCAAGTCCACAAGCTGGTCCATCTAATGCATCAATCTTATCTGAGGTATATATTCTGGAAAATGCTATTGATAATAGTGTTACTAATCTGGACGAACATGAGATTCATAATGAAGTACAACAGGCAAATGTTATTGACTCAACTAGTGTCGATATGGGTAACAGTAATGTCATTCCATATGAACAATATTTGTCGGTTGATAATATTTCTGTTGTACCAAGTTGTGCATCTTTCGCTCTAAATATTATGGTGTCGTCGATAATATGCTTACGTTCCTACATGACCCAATTAGCACTGAAATTAAGATCTACAAGGAACAAGTTGCCATTTATAAGCAACGTGCTAAGTTTGAATTGACTGAACGTGAACAACGAATGGATGATCAAATGCGTATGCTTATTCAAAATCATAATAAAATGGAAGAAAATCTTAAAAAGGAACTTCATTCTGTCAAGTTACAACTTAATTCAATATGGAAACACTACGATATATGAAGAAATCTAAACTACTTTGAATATGAGTTTAACAGAAATAGTCCAAATTCCTGACATGATTTTTTCAATCGAAACACTTAACGATAAACTTAGAAAAATCTTTACTCACAAGATCAATCCATCAAACTGTCCATAATGAGTTAAAATCCTCTGCACAGGGAGTGTGACCAAAGGACTAAAACTGCTCTAGGGTGCCCAGAACCCTTTCCACCTCAAACCAGGGCCAAAAAAGGTCCAACCTACATTGTCTGATGGTGAAGAAACTTTTTTAAGACTCATCAAGTGCCGGTAGATGTCCATCGTCGGAGGAAGAATCTAGAGTTAGCAGAGAACTATACTATAAATAACCTGCAATGCGAAAGATGAATGACTCTGCCTGTGTGGAAAAGAGGTTAACATTACACCCTAATTACTCAACAAGAAAACTTATGGCAACAGAATTACCCCTCAGACCTCAACTGACACCGTGAGCAATTATTTTGGTCAATAGATCCAGATAAATTGAAAGGCCGGAAGAGCTAAAGCCAATGCCCCAACCCCTGCCTGTCCTGCCACCCTGCGACTGTGTATCCTTCCTAATACACTTGTCCATCTTGTTCCCTCGAACGCTTCCAACTAAAAGTCAAGTAAATATTGGTCTGTATGTAATTACTCAACTATTTTAGGACTTTGAGAAAACTTGTAAAAAGCGTATCACACCAACAGGCATAACTAAAGGGGAAAGGGGTTTTGAACAAACAAAACGGTGTTACTTAACCGAAGTAATTCCATTTTTCAATCTACTCAAAGAACATTTTGACGGAGTTCAAAAATCTCTGGTCACTGAAGTTAGGGCAATGAAAACAGTTTTTGAAAATTTGGAAGCCGAGGTGGACCAGAATGAGATAGATTTAAAGAGTGGCAAAATTGAACAAAAAAACCTTCTCATCACAAATGAGAACTTAATTGCTGAATGCTTGTCAAAAGATATGTTTTATACTGCAACTGATTTTGTATTAAATGTCTCTAGATTCTCTGACATGCATGATGCTTATCCTATTTCTCAAAACGTATTGCCGAGACCTTGGATTCTGAAAATTTTAATCTGAGAAACAAGATTCAAAATGATGACCATGACTCAATGATAAAACATTTTTTTTTCCAAACTTGAGGTTGAACACTTCAACTTACAATTAAAATATCAAAATCTCAAGAACGTTTTGGAAACAAAAAACCAGTGACGTCTTCGATGCTCCTTCATTGATTCACTGTTTAAGAATCGGGAAACTAAATAAACAGATTCAAAGCAGTCAATACATTTCGTGAAATTAAAGGAGAAAATCTCTCACTTAAACCAAGAGAAAGTTGTGAATCATATCCCAATTTTGACCTTTAAGCCTAGTTTCTCAGAACAAAGACTTAACTGCAAAGCTCAATCCTTCACGATCTCAATGAACGCTTAAGGAGCAGAAAATCAAAAGTTAATCAGCATTAAAAGGAATTGTATGATTCAATTAAAATACCGCGTGCCAAAACTACTGACCACGAACAACTCTTTGTTAACTGAAATTTGAAAACCTTAGGCTCACTTAAAGATAATACTCAAAATGTGCACTAACCTGATAGTAACCTAAAGTGCCGGCTCCTAGTAGATAATCCTATATGATGTTAACCAATTTCCCCAGCTCAAGAAGAATCGGAAGTACATCTACACTATATCAAACACCTTAAGGAAAAAGTATAAACCCTTTGAGTAAATAGTAGAGGAACGCTAAAGGTGGAAGAGACCATTGGATACCTCCATTGCTTCGCTTGCCATTTACTCTAAACACTCTCAGGGCTATTAAGAATATGTAATAGCACGTGCCTAAAGACTTTAGCCTCGCGATAAACAGAATGCCTCCACCAATTTCACATTAGGAAAAAAACGAGTTTTCTTTTGTAGAACCAATGTGAAAGACCTCACCACATAACACACCACCACAAGGTGAGCACCCATAAATAATTCAACTAATGCTCCTTAAATTCGCCTCTACAAAGAGTTAAACGGTGCCTCATCAGCTAGCAGGTTCAAAGCCTAGGAGCAATAAAAGAAAGATAGGACCTTGCCAGCTAAAAGTGCCTTGAAACAAGTAGAAGCCCATTCTAGGATGAATAAGTCAAATGAGAAACAAAAGAAAATCGTGTTATACTAGTATATGAGCTTAAGCGTAACTGTAATTAAATTCGAATTCTAATACATTTTGCAAACTTGTACAAATTCCTCCTTAATTTTCTGAATTAAATCATGATCAATTGTTGTGCGTTTCTTGGATGTTTGTAAAGCAATCCCCTTGCCACGATAGTGTGGCGGGTTAAACAAGTTTGGAAGGCCACAGGGAAATTGTTTACCACTATCAGCCATCAGTGGCGACCCACTGGCAGACTATTACCTTTAGGAGATCAGTGGCCTTTAACTAGGAATACTCCACCCAACTCTAACACTATAATCTCTTTTGTCAACAACCTCGGCTACCCGAATGTTGTCAGAACCTTATCGGGAGTCGTGACAAATGACAGGACCACCACTGGAGGGCACTCGCAACTATCATCAATCTTTGCCTCACGGGAATGACCTCAGGATTTGAAAGACCGAGAGCTCCAGTATTGCAGATCTTGTGGGGTGTTGTCAACGAAGCAAACATAGACTATGTTGAGAGGATATAGGAAGAATTTACTTAGTGTATCCACTCATTCACATAGGACAAGATGAATCTGGCTCTTCATGCGGAGGGAAAGAAGAAAGTTTAATCCATGGAGAGTTTCGGTGTCCTTTTTCACTAAGCTAATCATCACTCACCTCCGAAGCAAACCACAGTCCATAAAAGACCAAATTCCCCACTCCACTTGCCTACGTGAGGAGTCTGCTTTGGGATATCCTGACATCTCATTCAAGAACACCAAGAAGAGTAAGATTCGGATGGCATCCGGATACACTTATCTCTGAGGAAATTCGAACTGCTGCCTATTACTCCGAATATGTGGCAAAGGTTACTAAGTATCAACGGTACCTCGCCGGAGAAGCAGTCAGTGACAATGACACACCGGCTTCCAAACCAGCTAAGGGGGCAACAACCAAATCAACAAGGAAACCAAAACCGCAATCATCTAAAACTGCACCAGTAGCAAAACCGGCAGCATCCAAGACTTCAAAATCTTCTGCATCTCAACCATCCAAACCTACGCCTGCACCTGCTAAACCTCAGCAGAAGAAAAGAAAGCTGGTTGAGGACACCACTGAAGCACCATCACAAGCCAAACGCTCAAAAGCTGGTAAGGTGCTAAAGAAAAAAACGCTATCCAGCACTCCTCAGCTATGATGAGTTTGTAGACATTAAGGTGGTTCAAATAAGAACCAATCATGGAGATGAAGAGGCGATACACAAAGGGAAATTGATATGAAAGCCTAAAGAGAAGCTTAAGTGCACATAAAAAAGGGTTCCACTACCTCCTATAGTGTTAAGGTGAACCTGACACTGGAAAGTTTCAACCACTTCCTGAGGTAGAGGGAAAAGGGAAGGAGAAAGTCGGTGAGGAGCAAGCAGCTCAGGTTCTACTCAACCTTCAAACCCCTAAGAAAAAGAACCCTGTTGAACAGTTCATCTTTCAGAGGCGCACTCCTGCCACAACAGAACCCTCTGGTCTCGTTGAATCTTCGTCACTATATGCGGAACTGGGTCTAACTGACAGTGAGATGGATTCTGATGAGGAAGTATCCCTCCTGATCTGAATGCACAATTTCAAGAGAAGGCCAGGGTGGACAAACCCCCCCTGGGAATGCTGGCGTGTCTAAACACCATCAAGTCAGAGGTCTTCGCTGGACCAAACCTGATCACAGGACCTTAGGAAAATCGATGAAGCCTCATCACAACTACACGGGGAATATAGAGCAAATGTGAATATGAATTCACTTCCACGGCTTATCCAAAGGTTCAAGAGAACCTTAAACTCCCAACTAAAGGTGATGTGAGACTTAAGGAACCTGCTAGCTCCGCTGGAACCCTGTCCTCTATGAAGAACCTCAACAAGGAATTCCTTGTAGAGAAGTCACAAGAAGACGAACTAGAAAAGACCAATACAGAAGTGGAGGTACTATCTATGGTGACGGTTCCCATTCATCAGGATACCTCGTCTGTCCCGTTAATTACCACTCCAGTGATAGATATCACCGACCCTCAATCCGATTCCACAACGGTTCCCGCATCTATGCCTACAACAACAGCAATGGTCACTGAAACAACAACAACAACAACTGTTCCACACGACACCACTCAACTACAACAAGACATCTCAACCTCGATCTTAACTCCAGACGATTGGTCAGCTAGACCAGAATATAGCAGATCTGGTAGATGCAAATCAAGCCCTGGAGGAAAGGCTAGAACAACAAGGGAACAAGATCCACCAATTAGAGACTCAAGACTTGTCTAGATTGATCAGAGAGTAGATAGTGGAATTTATAGACTCGCAGGAGATTGACCGAAAAATCAAAGAATCGGTGAAAGAGGTGGTTACCGCATCAGTTCAGCATGCAATGAGAGTCCTCTTCCCTCTTCCGTAGCTCGTCTTCAAGGCTCTCCCTACTCTGACAAGAAGGAGATTCCTGCTTCAACGCATGTTAGAGGAGAATTATGACAAGAGACACGAGGATCACAAGATGGCTTTTGAAGCATTACAGAAATCTATCATTAGTGATGAAAGTGAGCAATTTGATGCAGACAAGGCTGAGGAGCGAACAAGAAGAAAATAGCAGGAATCTACCAAAAACCCGGCCTGGTCACCCTCCTTCTAACCACCAATCCTCCTCCACCCCTGTCCGTGGTGCATCATGGCTTTCGGTCTAACAGGAACCTCTGATTCCGCTCAAGATCCTCCACCACCACCACCGTCTTCAATAACCAATCGAGGTGATCAGTCTTACAGCTCCGCTACTTCAGGCTCATCTAAGATAGCTGCCTCAACAACATATATAGCCTGACAACGACCACATCCCCGACTTGAGCCCGCAGCTTCAATCTATCCCTAAATAGTACTTTATGCATGAAGAGTCAGACTTTGAAGCTCAGGATATGGGGTCTGACGATGAAGATAGCGGCAGTAGGCACATTCCCAAAGTGAGTCTGAATCAGGAATGGTTTAAACCTCTTTCTGAAGAAGAAAGACCTGCAACCCCTGAACCTGCGTGGTCCATTCCTTTATCAAGTCTACCTGTTCCTAATAACAACCGGGCATCTGCTATAGCCTCCAGCTTCGTATCTCCACCGGAGAACTCTCTGCTTTTACAGACCGGTGATATTGGAGTGTTTATGGATTGGTTTTGCAAGAAGCAAGGAATCACAGAGCTCACACCAGACATATTGAAGGTTCCACATATGAAGTGGTCAACCGCCCTTCCATCCTGACGTGATTCATCTACAATTTCAGATGGAGGAATGTCACAAGCTTCTGACTAATCAAGTGGACGAAGGATTACTCATGTATAATGTCATCAGACCACTCCTATTGGGTGGTCCTCCAGGCCAGTCACGATCCGACATGAATTCTTATTCAACAAAGACTTGGATATCTACGATTGGCCACAAGGTGACAGACTTGCGTTGTCAATCACAAAGATGAAAGCTGCCTCTTATCCTAATGCTGGGCTAGAACAGATGGTACCTGATCAGATGTGGGTTGAAGAAGAGTATATGTATGACATCTCAGCATCATATGGTATCTCTTACTGGTGGTTCAAGAGACAACAATTCTACATCGAGTGACACTCAGCTGACACCAACTGAAGAGCTATTGTCATGACTCACATGAGAATCCTAAGTGTCGTCAGAATTGAGGTCTTTTCACTTTATGGGTATGATTACATGAAAAAGATAGTCCTTCGAAGAGCAGATAATCAAGAATATACTATTGCTGAAAGCGACTTCAAAGATTTGTACCCAAGTGACTTTGAAGACTTGTACTTGCTAAATCTTCAAGGTCAACTGAACCACCTACCGCCCAAAAAGACAAGAAGATTCTGCCACTACTCGCTGTCAACTTATGGATAAGGAATTTGGTTATCAGAAAACGGGTTGAAGACTTCCAGCTCGGCATAGAGAGTTACCAGACTCAGCTGAACCTCACCAAACCCCACTAGGAAGCTACAGGTCTTGAGTTCATGCACAATTACAAGATTCTTGACCCCCACGGGGCCGTGTGTTCAGAGACAAGTAAAGGAATTGCAAAGATCCATGTGCCTTTAAAAAAACGAAATTCACAATTTAGTGATGGGACTCTACATCAAATTGATGAAGCCTTAGACTATCGGGTCAAGGAATTCAAGGTTAACAAGGTCAATACGGGGTTGAATACCAGGTTCTAGACCACGAATGATGTGATCAAGAGAAAGTAGTTCATGTTTGCTATTTAGAAGAGGCTAAAGCTCAGGCGAATCTTCCGAAACTTGGAAAGCTTTGTTGGTGGACGAATACAAGAAGGAGACTACAAACTTCTTCAGAGAACCGAGTGATCACATCTTCTTTGTATATTTTAGTACTTCTTGTGTTGGTGTAATAGTACTGTATATTGTTCGATATGTACATTCTTAGTAAGTGGTTTGTACGGAAGACCAAACAGGAACCCTCAAATTATGGAGGGGGATTGTTCCATATATCAATAAACATTTAATCGTACCACATTTTTCTTCCCAATTTTTCTAACTTACTTAAATCAATTGAGATCCTAAATCTCAACGGGTTTGAAATTTTTGATCAGGGGAGAGAATGTGATTTAAATATAAAAATCTAATAAAAAATGTGATCTTTTAAACTCAAGTGTAGGCTCCTCCACATGTGCTAAACCTTTTCAAATATCGATGCACACATTAAGGGGGAGTGAAAGGTATATGATAGCAATTGTGGAAATACCTAAGACCAGCCCTGAAATTAATTTATCAGAGTTATAAGGTTGGTAAGGTTAGGTACTCATTCCCACGATCCGTAGCCAGAGCGCTGAGGATCTATCAGGGACAATCCATTAGTTAGTGTAGAAGTCCTTAGGTAAGATTATAAAAGGAGTAATGTGAGAATAAGGGAATAGTGCGGACTGAGATGGAGCTAGTTCTGGAACATACCCAATAAGGTACTAGTAATAAAGTCTCGGTAAGCATTGAAGGGGTTAAAGAATGAAAAAGAAAATGTTTAAGATAAAGGGTGAAAAAGAACAGCCCTCCTTAAACATTAGGCAGAAACCGGTCACTAGATATGCAGTCAGAATCACATGGTTGATTGCTGACATTGAAGACAAGGTATCAGTGGGACCATGAAACTCACACAACCCTCCCTAGCCACTCAAGATCCCTCAAAGGATTTTTGTTTCATTCCTCATGGAGATCAATGCATTTCTATCTTCTCTCTCGCTCCAAGTTAGACGACATTGAAAAGGTGGCAGTCCGCTCTAGCACCCCTACTAAAACACAGAATGCACAATTGAGTCTAGAGCTATGAATCATCCACACATCACATTATGTACCACTAATACAAACTAAGCTTGTTCTTCACACATTGTGACAACAAGTAAAGATCTAAAGAGTCCTGCGCATTATCCTCGTGGTATTTCCAGAACATCTGAGTGATACAAAAGTAATCGCAATGAAGATGGAAATCCTTCTAGAGCCAACATCAAACAAGCCTCTTGTAGTGAGACCATGTGAGATCCACTATTGATTACACTTGTGACAAAATGGAAAGCAACGATGTTTTCAATTCTCTTAATGAATCAAACTTGTTCCAATCAGTGAAATGCCAGATAGTTTTTAGAAAACAAAGACCTTACGATGTGCTCAACCCTGATTTTCTAGCACATTGACTGTGTATATCGTTTCAAAACAAATTGATGGCTTCCCACATCTCTTTAGCATCAGTCATTTTATGAAATTTAGCAAGATGATCTTCTGGTAAAGCCATAAGCAAAGTGGTCCTTGCTTTTCTTTCTCTTTCTCTGGCTAAGATCTCTTCTGCAGTCCTTGGAGGCAGAACCTTGATTTGACCTTGCGTATCTGTGGTGATTGATACAGGTCCATTTCCATTTTGTATAACTTCCCAGATAGGATAGTCTGTATGGGCTAAATAATGTTCCATTTTCATGGCCCATATGTCATATTCTCCCTTCTTGAGAATAGGAAGTTTGATGGTTGAAACAGTGTGAGGAGTTTGTTGTGTTGGTGTTTGTGATGGTGGTGGTGGTGGTGGTGGAATATCATCTTGTGATCCAGACATGATTAGTTTTGTAAGATAGAGGTTTATAACTGGTTTTTGTTCTTCTTACTCAGAGTTTCTCACAGGCTCTGATACCACTTGTGAGTCCCAAACTGAACAGATCTTTGCAGCCTGCTAAGGGTGATAGCCAACTTGTATAAATACAGATTGACTATAGAGAAACACTGACTATGAATACTTATTGTATATGCGGAATCTACACAATAGTATTAAGAAGAATAATGAATACTAAACTTTGATTTCTATTAATCTGCTAATATGATTACATATTACTAACTATGAGATATGATTGTATGAGATGAGATATATATTGAACCTCCTCTAACTATGCCGTGAGGGTTCCTTTTATAGACCAAGGATAAACCCTGACAGGCTTACAAAACGCGTAAAAGATAATACATATCTTTTCCTACAATATCTCATACATATCTCTTAAACGGTACTAACTATTTTATACTAACGGTACTAACTATCTGAGCGGTACTTAATACTTTGTACTGTCAGTACTAACTATAACAATCGGTACTAAGTATATACCTAACGGTACTAAGTCAGGAATGTATAATTCCCAACAATTATACAAACTCTGTTGTTTTTGCTGAGCTTGCTTGAGATAAAAAGGATTTTGATAACCCAAAGCCATTTCTTGTTCGGTGTGGTAAAACGAGTCTGGCTTAGGTGAAAGCATGTGCATCGTTTGAATCGATTGACCCGTTTTAACCAAAATATTATCTAATTCCTTTATCTTATTCTCAACTTGAATTTGTTTATCAAGAAGCTCGTCTTCACGTGTTTTGAAATCATTCTTCAACTTTTTCCTTTCTTCTTGAAGGAAGGAAACAGTCAATTTTTCCTTTGAAAGCTGGTTATTTAGATTTGCAATTTCCTCATTCAAAGTCGTTATTTGTTTAGCAGAACTTAAATGGAGAGCATTTATCTTTTTAGTAAGACATTGTTCTTGATAAACAGACTTTTGATAACACCTTTCAAGTTTGTCATACTTTTCTTGACTGATTTCAAAACATTTTTCTTGATTTTTATATCTAGCAAGCTCAGTGTCAATTCAGCATTAGTTTCTCTTAACTTGCGATTGACCGAGTTGACTTTCTCAAATTTAGTAGCTAAATTATTATATAATGAATCATATAAAGAACGTGTTTCCTCAACATTTGCAGGATGTTGTTCTACTGTTTCCCCACTTTGTTTCACACTAGAAACCACAGAAATGACATTACTATCATTCTGTTATACTTGGTGTAGTTCAGGAATAGGCTCGAGTAGTTCAGTATACTGCTCTTCTTGAGTAAACATATTGAATAAATCATTATCATAACAATTTTTAGAATGGTGTACCTCAGCTGATCCATATGAATCATAGACGAGAGCTTTGTTAGTCTGAGTACCTGATGTCGATGCTTGCTGCAAATTATCTTTTAAAGTGCAGTTGGCATTTACTCTCTCAGTCTCTTCATAAGCATCTGCATCAGCCATGAAATCAAATTCCTCTTTAGTGAGTTGGGTCCCTGCTTCTTCCTTTTGAGCAATCTGCATCTGTTTTTAAAGATAAGCAGCATCCTGTTTCCTTGGCTTTACTGTGCAGTTGCTGGCATAATGATCTATTCCCTGACAGTTGTAACACCTTATCTGATTTCCATTAATCCTGTTACCATTACCCTCAGCCCATGCTGCTACAACATTTCCATTCTCATTCTAATTTACAATCCCTGATATAATACTAAGCCTATTTTGATTCCCAACATTCTGAGTACCCTGATTCTGAACTACATTTTGCCTAACCAAAAGTTCTACATTATGCACTGCATTCTGACTAAACTAGTTTCCAACATTATCATCAACCATTAGCATCTGTCTATCTTGATCTATATTCATACCCGAGTGTGCAATCTGACTGTAGCAAGGGTTTGATGAACTTCTTTGGTTGTTGTTTGTTGGAGTGGTGTTGTTTAGCTGAAATGCCTTAGACATGAGTTCAAGTGCCATGTCTAATGCAGTTGTGGGATCTGGGATATCTTTGGGATTTTGCATTGGTTGTTGCATGTAGTTCGTGTTGAATGAAGGTTGTGGGACAAAGTTGTTGTTTTGTTGTGGATGTTGTAGGTATGTAATGAGTGATGAGTGATCTAGGTGAAACGATGTCTGAGTGTTTGCCACTATTTCCAAAAGATCATGTGTGTTTGCAAGTCGTTGTGCTCTAATAGCATTGATGTCTTGTTGAGTCGACATTGCAAAAGTGATTGAAAATGATATGCAAGGATCTTTAGTGGGTAAAGTGATTATTGTTGTAGATTGAAACCAATTGACGTTCACGGGATTTTACAAATCTTAGATTTAAACCGATAAAAGAATTGAATCTTTTGCGGGATTTTACAAAATCAATAAAAAACCGTGAAACAATAATTAATTAAGGTTGAAATCGTTGTTGTAATTGAAGAACTTGAGCTTTTGTTGGCGAAAAATGAGCTTAAAACGATGACTAGTGCACAAACGTTGAACTTAAAATAATTAACGGTTGATTAAAACACAAACAAGGACTAACGGTGCAATAACGTGTCACTTTAGAGCACTAACGGATGAATTAAATGTAAAAGGGACCAACGGTGCAAATGAGTTTCAACTAGAAAGGTTGTTAATGCAACAAGGACTAGTGGTGAGATTATCTTTGAATTGCAGGGACTGCATGCACACTTTTTGAATTAAGTTTAATTAATATAAAAAATTCCCTCCAAAAAAACTTTTCTTCCTTGTTTTAATTTGGAAAAAATGCACCGAATGAAAAATTGATCTCGCGGACACGTACGGTTACCGTCGGTTAAATGTAAGTATACCACGTTGATCGAAAATGAGTCACGATCACAACGGTGTATAAAAGAAGTCCCGTAGTTGACTGACATCCGAAACCGAAAAACCCAAAAATTACACAGTTGTTTGATTCCTACTGTTTTAAGTTGTTCGGTTCGTTCATTAAATTAGTTGATCGATTCCTACTGTTTTTAAGTTGTTCGGTTCAAATGAGCAAACTAAGTTGTTCGGTACTCAACGGTTTGAGTTGGTTGTCAACGATTATGAGTTGTTCGGTTCTCAAGGGTTGCAAGTTGTTCGGTTTGTCAAAGGTAAGCTGGTTGTTCGGTACGAGTTGTTCGGTTCGTGGTTGTTCGGTTCCAAGTTGTTCGGTTAGGCAATATAACAAACACCTTAAACGCACCTTTCTTCGACTCCTTTTTTCAGCCAAGTTTGTTTGTGCTTCGTACCACAAATAAGCAACCACAAGGATGATATAAGCTCAAGAGTAAGCACTTATGACCACAAGAAATAAGCCACGAAGAAAAGTCCAATAAGCTTGAATAAGCTACTTTGCAACCACAATAAACCACGAAAAGAAGAATAAAGAAAATAAGCTGCTCACCAGTTCTGATAAAAGTTTTGAGCTTTTTGTAAGGCAAAAACAAGAACTAAAAAATAAGCCACGCACCTCTTTTTTTTAGAAACTGTTTAAAAAAAACTACTTGATAAAATGATTGCAAGTCTTATACACGTAAAATATATACTAATATAATATAACCTTAAGAGTAATTAAGAAAATTACCAAGTTACCCTTGATA